>CM029664.1:46988509-47293509 GCA_017311315.1 Dendrocalamus latiflorus
ACGCCGATAGGCCCAACCCAACCGGTCATTATTAGGAGGTAGAGATTAGTTTCTATTTAAATTAGAGATTAGTTTTATTTATTAGAGATATGATATTAGTTTCTATTTGTTAGAGATATGATTGAGATTAGATTCTATCTGTTAGAGGGAATCCATCTATATAAGTGGCCTGCCGCATGCTATTGGAATCAAGCAAGAAATAACAAAGTCATTCTCATCCATAGTCCCTCTCTCCCTCTACATCGACGCTGTCCGGTCATCCTCTTGACGGTGTTTACCCCCTATGAACTAAGGTTCATAACAATGGACCATTTGTTGAGTATATTCACCTTACTCATCACAAGGATTCCTCTGTCAATTATCAGCCTTTTAAGTCTTTCATCTTCCAGTTAGCTAAACGTATTTGAGATCGGACCAGGTTATAATTGAACAGTTCAATCGGAATTTATACCTGACTTTTCTGTAAAATAGAATCGGGAAAAGAGGATCCAGTGGCACCTTAGTGGCCACTCATTATGCAAAGAGGTCACTGGTCCAATTTCGACCAGAGCTGGTTTAAGGCTTAGGGGGCTCAGACGGTATGGGTTTAGATGTTTTCTGAATGGGCCAGCTCCAGTTGTCTAGCTTGATATTGCAAATGTATAAATGATGTGCTACCGTACGGCATATGAATGATCAATCTATCAATTATTCATCAATCACATTTTGTACTATTTTCAGAGACTTCACTGGTCTCGTGTCACCGTGGAAAGGCATATTACTTTTTGGTCCCCCAGGGACAGGGAAGGTTTGTACATGCGTACTTGTTTGAGATGCTACTTCTGCAAATTGGCGCACTTCGCATACAAAGTATATACGCACATGTTTGCTTTCCAGTGTTTCTTTTTTCTTTTTGCTAACATTTGTTCTATCTCAAACTCCCAGATCCCCCCCTGGGACATTATAAATCATTGCTTTGCTGTACTTCGTGGAAGAGAAGTCCCAGAGAGATAACATTCTGATAATAACTACATTTAGCAATGGCCGCGTGGTTCAAATTTTTACTATTTAATAAACAGTTGTAGTTGTTTTGTTATTCTATAGTTGTAATTACCTCCTTATGGATTTCTCTTATTTTCTGGTAGTTCTTTAGCTACTAAGATATGTTTTTGGTTGCCAATTTCAAGCAGTTTCAATTCCCAGACAATGCTGGCAAAAGCGGTCGCTATTGAATGCAAAACTACATTCTCCAACATTTCGGCTTCATCAATTGTCAGCAAATGGCGTGGTATGTTTTTTGAACACCATACCCAAACCCCAGTCCCATCAAATTTTCTAAGTGCACTACAAGCATGCATAAAGTCCATGATTGAACATAGGCAAATTGAACTAGATTGATCGAAAGAATTATATAAGATTCAAATTGATTTACGACTGATTCAAATTGTTCATGTTTGTTTTATGAGGGAAAAACTAATGCAAATGTTTCTTTTTTGAGCAAGTGCAGGAGATTCTGAGAAGCTAGTCAAAGTTCTTTTTGAGCTTGCTAGACATCATGCACCATCCACGATATTCCTTGATGAGATTGATGCTATTATTAGTCAACGTGGTGAAGCTCGTAGTGAGCATGAAGCTAGTCGACGCTTGAAGACTGAGCTACTTATTCAGGTTTCTACTTGTTTGGAATTATCAAATATAAGCTCTCTAGTGTAGCATTATAATGCATGGTTTCATACTTCATGATCTCCTAGCTTGACACATGCCCACCAAACAGTGCTTCATATTTCAAATTATAGTTCCATATTTATGCCAATGTGTACTGCAGATGGAT
This sequence comes from Dendrocalamus latiflorus, assembly GCA_017311315.1. NCBI lineage: Eukaryota > Viridiplantae > Streptophyta > Magnoliopsida > Poales > Poaceae > Dendrocalamus > Dendrocalamus latiflorus. Next base: position 46,990,320 of record CM029664.1, read on the forward strand.
GGCTTGACAAAGACGAATGACTTAAAATTTGTACTTGCAGCAACAAATCTACCATGGGAATTGGATGCAGCTATGCTCCGCCGGCTTGAGAAGCGGGTATGTCTAGTATTGTATTTACATTCCAAGTAAAGTTGTTAACTTGATAAATACATCTTTGTTAATAAAAGTCATTTGAGCTATGCCTTGTGTGAGACTATACGGAGATCACCTTATGATGTACGATGAGTATCTAACCTTTTGTGCAAATATTGTCAAAATTTGAGTTTGGTTTTGGGATTTTGCAATTTTTAGAGTTGCTGTCAGGTTTTAACTAGTCTGACCAGCCTGACAACGACGGTCTGACCAACGGCTATGGAACGGTCAGATCGGTCATATGGCTTTTTGAAACAAAAACACCAAACACTTGTGTAGGTGTGTTAGATGATGTCTTTGCATTACGTATCACTCAATTTGGAGTTCTGAGTTGAAACTAGATAGAGTTTAACTTAAATTTCAGAGAAAGTATTTTCTGCTACTCTTAAACGGTCAGACCGGCTAAACCATGGCAGTCAAATTGCTGACGATCTGACTATCATGGTGCCAGTGGTTAGATTGGCGTCTGCGGTCTGACTGGCCAGGTAATGGTAGTTAGACCGGCTTTTGGCAAATTGGTGTAGAAATTATGCATTTTGATTTGAGTTTTGGTCCTAGAATTAAGATTAGTGTATAAGCATGGTTGAGTGTATGCATGGCATGGATGCCGGTGTTTTGTGTGGTGTGTTGCATGATACTTGCTTTGACTAATGTGAGTCAAGTGCATGGAATTTGTACTTGATATGGGTGTTTGGTCTTTAGATGTGCAGGTGGCTTGGAGAACGTTAGCAGTCAACGGTAATGGACTGGGACTAGGCAGGGATGATGAAGTCCGAGTGATCGTGTAAGTCCAGGTAATGTTATGTGGCTCAAGTAGAAAGTACAGAGAAGGCAAGGATCATAAAGAGACGAGTTGGTGCATGTAGTGCGCCAAGTGACGAGGCCGATGCGCGTAAAGAAGGTTGTGGAGAGTCTGAATGTGTGAAGACGTGACTACTAGTCATTGGGCACTACGGGCTACATGTCAAAGTTTACAAAGATGCTTTGATAGAAGGTAAGGATTCTTGGCTCATCAATTGTATTAATTGATGATTTTTGTGTATTGTGCGGTGCTATATGATAGTTTGCTGTTGTTGGTTGTAAGACTCTGGAGCTAGGTCGTGGTGAGGCAGAAGAAATCGGGACTATGTGATGTGAATGATAATATTGCAATATATACATCTTATGCCTGCTGTTGTACTAATTGGTTTATACAAAATAATGAGAATGACACAATAATTGATTCATATATATACCATGCACATGTGTTGTTCTTTTTGTTTACTACGCCTTCAGATGTTTATGATGTGCTAAACAGGAGAAGTGTTGACGATAAATATATATATCATGCATACACGTTGTATTCTTTGTTTAGTATAATTTCAGGTTATCAAAAGCCGAGGACGGCTTTTCTTGAAGAAGGGGAGGATGATGCGGATACACATATGTCTTACGCTTTTCAGTTAAAAATATTATTTGACTGGAAGAAATTATTGAGCAGCATTAAATATTATCAGGTGAATTTGTTTCTTAACGAATTTCCTTGTATTGATGAGAACTTTATACTACCTCATGCAAGTTCTTTATGCATTCTCAGGCTTGAACGAATTGAAGACTTTGAAATCACCAGTACAGAAGGAAATCTAAGGATACAAGTAGAAGCAAGAAAGTAGCTACGTCGGCCCAGCCCAATTTAACCAATCCAACCAACCAATTGTATTTTTTTATTAGTAATTAATTCGGCCCATCCAACCGAATAGAATAGGGCTCTGTTTGATCCATCCTTTGATCCATCCCCTGCGAGTGCGTACGAGGACCAGCCACCATATATATACTCGAGAGATCGATCAGAATCGGGACGAACAAACAATGAAGAAAACACATGCAGGACGTGACGTGAGAGGAGACTAGATAATTGGGATGAGTTCATGTTTTATACATGTTTCTCATCTTTTGAGAGCAATAAAAATTAATAGATATCAAAATTTGTCCAAGTTTTTCTTCTCTTTGCTCAATTGTTGAAATCTTGATTTGGCTTGGTTTTTAGTGTTTTCTTCTCTTCTCTTGATCTTACTTTTTGCCAAGGATGTGTAAGTGATGAAGATGTCTCTTGAAGGCTAGATCCCATCCATCTAGGTACTTCCATAGCAAGTTCTTATAATTGTCTGGTTTGACTTAAGAAAGGGTGATTTTGGAGGTTCTTTGGGTTAAAGGCTTTTGACTTGTGTTCTTATTGTGATTAGGCTTGGTAGAACATGTGGGAGTAGATTCACGGTCATCTTGACCATCAATTACCTACGAGTAAGTCTTGGTTCAAGTTTGTGTGTTTTGCCCCATCTCGGTGCAACTTTCCTTCAAATGGAAAAAGATTAGAACTTTAGTAATGATCTTTTTGATCTTTGATTGGAATAAGTTCCTGATATCCTAGGAAAGGTGTGTGCAAAATTTCAAGTGATTTGAGCCAATATATTAGAAGTTACATGGATTTTCGTGTTCAAAATTGTGCTGATTTTCAGCTTTGACCTGAAGAATGGGTCCAACCATCTCTGAGGCCGGTCAGACAGCCTAGACATGTCCTAAACTATTTGGCTCTATTTTTCTTGAAAGTTTCTTTGTGAGTGGTTAGACTTTGTTCTTCATAGCTCCTTATAGCTATTAGAGTGCAAGAATCATGGTATTCTCTTTAAGGAAAAGATTTGCAAAAGGATTTAATTGTGTTGACTCCTATTCCCTCCACACACACACACCTTGGTTGAATTTTCCTTTCTCGGGCTTGTAAGTCACATGAAGAGAAGCTTATTTATGGGGGAGCAAGACCATGCTGATTAACCCTTTTATTTGGATTTCCTTTAGTGGATGATTTTCTGCAAGGAAAAACTCATAGAGAGAAGTGCACATTATAATGTTATGAAAATGGATGTTTCTTTGCCGGATGGTAGGTATGGTTATAAGCGCAGGGGGGGCGGGGGGGGGGGGGGGGAAAGGTCGGCTCTAAAATTGGCATTTTGAACCTTTAGTTTGTTAATAATCATAATCACTAAACATTGATTCGCAGCTGCGTACCATGGATGGAACAAAGTAGGAAGACATACTTATATAAATGAGATTTTTTGTTAAAAAAATAATACTTACGAAAATTGTCTGCTGCTGGATGTAGACAAATGCGGAACAAGCGGATCACATTTTCAGCTTGCATCATATGCATCGTAAGTCGTAACTACGGTTGGGGGTGAGCGTGTGTACAAACATGGCGGAACAGGCCGCACCGCGAGCGGCGGTCGGCGTTGAATTGCAATTCTGTAGCTGATGATCTTCTATCAAAGGCATTATAGTTAGTCAGCGATCATTCATCGTTGCCTAAAGAATATCTGCCGCAAATGCAAAAGCGACCGTACCACACAAACAAGAATTCATTTTTCAATTGAAAGGAGACAAATATTGAAATGGACTCAAAACGTGACCAATTTTCAGTCGATTACATGCAAAATAGGACAATCCAGCACCTAGAGGTGACAGAGACGAGCTAAATGCCCTCTCAACCACGCGCTACGGATTCTCATAACAGCTTACTCTCAATCACTGGCCGTACGAGGCTTAACACATCAGCAGTTCTTGCAGGCAAACAACCAGCTTAAGGTAACCCCCTCACTGAATCAGCTGTCTTCCCAGATCTGGCGTCAGACCATGCTTTGGATATTGTGCGCTTCATATCATCGTCGCCTTCCTCATACATGTTCTGCACATGAGAATAGCAGTCAGAGCAGGACTGCAATACTTATTGATTCAGTCATGAGAATGGAAAAAATATTTACCTTCATTAAATCCATAATTCCTGACATTGGATCCTTCTCTTTATCCATGCTTGGCTTGAACTGTCAGCAAAGTAAAGTTAGCCCATCTATTTATGAACAGTAGTAACATAACCAATGTTAGATAATCTATCTTTAAGCGCAAGTGCTATTGTACATTAATTTTAACCATGTTTTAGGATTTGCAGAGACAAAACTTATAAATGAGATCAGCAACTTTACTTTCACACAAAAGGGTAGACTGAACAAATACCCTTTTGTGACCATTACTACTGTCATGGTCACACACAAACATCTGGAAAAATTCATTGGTCAGGATACCAATTCATTTCACAAAGCGGCTATCTATTCATAATAAGGTGACTGATTTTTTCCTGACTGTCACTTTTTCAGGCCTTGGATCAATATCTAAACGGTGCAGAAAAGGTGTAGAAGTACCAATGGTTCAAAACCTGGATGGCCAAGGAATAAAGGTAACATAGTATCATGTTAATCGTGTTAGATGTACTTTGAAACTAATATAATAACTATATGATTTCTCCGGGCAACAGAAAGATGTAAGCAGCCAATTCCTTCTAATGAATCAGTACAGTGGATTGATACACATGAGTAGACAAAATTGCTTGGATTGTCGTTTCAGGAGGTTCCTATTAACTCAATTCTTCCCATAGATTTTCTTGTCATCACTTGGGGATTATCACTACCACAAATTATTTTGAAAAATAAAGCTCTTCAAACGTTTCAAGAAAATCGAAAAATGCCAATCATTGAATATTACGGATCAAACTACTAGATAGCTTGGCAGTTGGCACAGCGATTACCTTGTCTTCCTTGAAGTGCAAGTCCAACCAGTTGCCTTTAGAAGCTTTGTAAAGGGTAACAACAGTCTTTGTAGGCTTGACAACAACCTTAGATTTCTCAGGAACTATTTCTTTGTTCAGTTTTGGTATGACACACCGATAGTTTTTGCCTTTAACATCATGGAACTTAATATCTACTGACATCGGCTTAAAAGTAGTCTCCACCTTCTCTTGCTCGACACCCTCAAGGAATACATAAATCTGAAGGTGCACAAAACACAAAGCAAGACTGTTATCTAAATGCCTACAGGAGAAATCATCAAATGTAAATGTCACAGGAGTTAACTAACATAACACGGCCACCGATGAACCTTACAAAAGACATAACTGATTCGAACACATCATATAAAATGTACCAGGACACATCATTGTGGGCTCTAGCTTAATGCCAAGCCTAATGCCAGAAGTTGGTCTTGCTGCGAAGCGCCATTAAGAAAAAAGTAAACAGGATAGGCACATTTTAACAGGTGGGCACCATGAATAAATTTGTTCAATACCAATTCAAGAAATCACTTTTCATATTTCTGATTGTTCTTCTGCAGCACACGAGTAAGGTATATTGCATCCTTATCTACGTGTTTCACTATAATTTATTAGCCCATGCACTCTTCCAACTATCGGTTCTAGTTTCTAAAAAAAAACTGCCCCTAGTCGAACATTGTGATTTCTAACAAAGCAATTGTTTTAATAACCTCTGGGATACTGAGTTCAGATGGGACTAAAGTCTAAAGCATAAGGAGATAAGATGAATTAATCAGCACAGCAGTATTGCCAACTAAGTACAAGAACGAAATGCTTCATTTCTCGCAGCAACGTACCCTGATCTTCTCATTATCCTGATCCCAGCTGAACGACCCCAAGGTGACGTAACTCACACTGGCAGGGGCCGCCGCGGCAGCCTGCGGCGCCGGCGCCGGCGCAGTCCCTTTAGCCAACTATAAAAAAACAGACAAACATCAGCACATAACAAATCCGAATCCACCCACGCACCGAAAGGAATCGATCGGCGGAAAGCGCGCAAGGAAGGGGAAAAAAACAACCTTGGCGTCGACGCTGCGGATCTCGTTGGCGAGGAGGGAGAGGACGCGGGGGCGCTTGGCGAGGCCCTCCAGCCGCAGCAACTCTTCCAGGTCCAGCCGCAGCTCGTCCGCCGACATCTCTGGAGCTCTCTCTCTCTCTCTCTCTCCCCCCTTCTACTCCTTCCTTTCCGGTGGGCAGGTGAGTTCGATTCTTGCGGGCTTACAGGGTTTAGGTTTGAGTGGAAGGGAGGAGAAGGTTCTAGAGGAGTGGAGACGAGCCGAGCAGCCGAGCCGAGCCGGGCAGGCAGGCAGCGGTTTCGTGGGCAACGATGGGCCGAGCCTCAAAACGTGTCGAGTTTTGGACATCGTCGGAGATTACGGGCCGAGTTTATGGGGGTAAGCCTTAGGAGATAAAAACTGGGCGGTCGTGCCATGGAATCCAGCCCGTTATTTGTTACTGGCGAAAGAGTGGTTTTTGACTGTTAGGCGCCTAACCGAGATTTTTCTTCGAGGGTCTAAAGGGGCGTTTATATTAGTTTTTTGTTAATGATTTTTTATTTTGACATATGAATAGTAATAACTTGTAGAGAAGTTTGTAAAAAGAGATACTCGCGTACGATTTAGCCGATATAAATGAAGTCACTACAGTGTATACTATAATCAACTACTAAACTTAGTCTTGAAAAACACTCCATTTGAAAGTTAGTTACTGTAGAAAAGTAGTTTTAGAAGCCAATACAAATAGGGCATGAGATTGTTTACTCTACTTCATATTTGTGGTAGAGCATTTGGTGTAGTGGATTAGGAGTCAAGAGTTGAATGTGTTGGAGCTTGGAAGAGAGGTTCTTCAATGCTCTCAAAGAAATGAAGTGTCTAACAAGAAGAAAAAAGGTGTTTAACAACAAGCGACTATATATAGCGGCAAGTGAGAGAATAGAAATACGAAGTTGTAGTATCATTTTTGTAAGTCATAAGTGAAAAATGTAACGTCGAGTAGGTATATGATAGCATGTGCCGCGTCGTGCTCTTCTGCTTCTGTCTTGCACTCCCTCCGTTTTACGTGTGTAAGACTGCATTTTTACTCAAGACTAGTTACTGTACTTACCGGTAGTATGTTGCATTCCCAATGGACACTTGCCCCTCAATGTAGCGAACTCCGGACTAGTAAAAAACAACAGATAGGCTGAGCAATCATTTCAGAAACAGAAAGAGAGGAGGAAGATACCTTCCGATCCGATCCCCACCCGCGATCCACACTTGAGTGTGGCAACCTTGCATGGTCTGTGCTTCTGTAGCGAGACCAGCGAGCTACCTGTGTGTGTGTGTGTGGCTGTGCCCTACAGCACACGAGGCGACATCAATACGAAGTTTTTCGACGAACTGAAAATTTGTGTGGCCCTGTACGACTTAAACTCCTACATACTGTCGCGACCACGCACACACCGGATTTTTTTTTTTTTTGGGATGGCATGAAGAGGTGTATGCCGATGTCCCGCGTTTCGGAATTTCTGATTGCATGTCTACCATTCCGAAACTTACCTGATGTAAAACTAGTGTGGTACGTTTCTGATCGTTGCAACTTCACCCATGCAAGAACAATGCGCGGTGATACATATAACTATAACTAAGACATCGGTTTTTTTTTCCATCTCCGTAGTTTGACCTGTTGCAAGTTGCAACTTCCTTGACATTTTTCATGCATACTCGTCACCCAAACCACAATCGGATCTGGTGAGTTAGGGTGACCATATATATCTAATTATTTAAGATTTGAAAATGTATGCTATAAAGAGTCCTAGAGAAATTCTACAAAGATTAGACTCCTACTTCTATTTAAATTAGGGTTCTTACTCTAAATCAGAGAAGATATACGACGGACTATATAAACCATGGAGATGTGAGCATGAAGAACCAAGCTAAGAAGAAGCAACAATGCAGTTAAGACTACTCATTCAAAGCAGAGGGCGCACGAGAGAACTAGAGAGTATGATATTCTATAGCACTAGGTCCTTATATAGGGCAAGAATCCAAAAGTACTAAAAGATTCAAAAAGGTTGTGAGTGAGCGATAATCACTTGTACTCTTTTAATGTTATGCTTAAGAAATCTACAGTCAACTTTGCCAAATTTTCTGTCTCTTGTCAACGTCATTATTTTGGTTTTCTCTACGAGATTCATCTTCTTCATTCTTGATACCGTGCACGCTCATGCCGTATCTCACAAAACTCTGATCTGATCCGGAGGCTGCTGCGCATAAAAAAGGAGTATCAGAGTGTAACAAGTGGTATCAGAGTCAAAGCTGGATTAATCTAATTTGTGAGAAGGTTGGTAAAGTGCCAGGTGCAACAAAATCAAGATCAATGTGATGATGTGAAATCGAGTAGAGAAATTTGACGATAGAGAAATTTTTAGCATATGGTAGTGCTTGGTGGACAATGTCCTTATCTAATAGGAGCTAATTGATGCTCTTGAAGGGGACAAACCGAAAAAGATGTTCGATAAAAACTAGAAAGTGATGGAGCGGAAGGCTGTCAGTACAATCCTTCTATGTCTCTCCGATGACGTAAACACTCAGTGATCAAGGAGAATTCGCTGAAGAAACTATGGGATGACTTAGAAATATTGTGTATGTTAAAGTCGCTGATAAACCGGTGGGTGCTGAAGTGACAATTGTATAGATTACGCATGAAGGAAGATACATGGTTAGTTCACTATCTCAATGTTTTCAACAAATTTATCACACAATTGACTAATATGGGTGAGAAAATTTTGGAGAACGACAAGATCATCATACTGGCATTGTCTCTACCACCATCATGGGAGCAATTGGTGATGAATACTCTCGTCAGAAAAACCACTCTCAACTTCAATGAGACAGTTGTATATTTATTGGAGGCAGAGTCCTTGAAAAAACTATTGAAATCTTCATTTTCATGTGATCAAGCATTGGTTGTAGTAGGTGTTGCAGGCAGAAACAAAAGTCATAGGAAGAAGAAGAGCAAGACCAAGGACACACGTATATGTTATCTATGTGATGAGAAAAATCACATGATAAAATATTGTTCGAGTTTAAAGCAAATGAAGGGTGCATGCTCAGCGGCAGTAGGAAAGGATGATTCAAACATACTAGTCGTTAGTCAATCAGATATTTCTCATTGATGGATATTAGATTCAGATTGTTACTTCCATATATATTTGGCGAGGGAGATATTTGACGAATGATCTCTACGTCCGACACATGGAGCTGTTCACTTAACGGATTGTAAGGAGTATGTAATTACTGAGGTAGAAATACTTATATTGGAGATGTATGATGTAGTACATTGCACATTGATGGGAGTTCAATATGTTCTCGGTTTAGAGAAAAATCTAATAGCCGTGAGGTTACTTGAACTCGAAAATTGTGAGATATCATTTTGAGGTAAAGCCATGGAAATTACTTGCAAAGGGCAAGTAATCATGAAAAGTGTCTGGAGCAATCAATGAGATGCCTGATAAAAATCCTGGTCAGAAGAAGAAAGAACCGTGTCGTCAACGGTAGGTATTCAGATCTCATCTGCAGTTATGTGTGGAACTACAAAGATGGTTACAAAATATAGCAGATACAAAGGCGAATGTGAGCGCTGTTGGGAGAAGGAAAATGTGGTGGGACCAACCACACGCACTACACCACAACACCAATATAGCGTCACATGTGTGTCGCTATAAGTTCATTATTACCGTTGCACTGTCGGTCGGTATAACTGCCCCACAGATGAAGAGTCGGTAATTGTAGTTTTTCCGAGGAAAAATCAGTCGGTACAAATATTTACCTGTACCGTTGCACCATCAGTCGGCACAAATAGTGAAGGAGGCTGACCTTCCGTCGGTATAGGGCCATACCGCTCGCGCGCGCACCGAAAACCTGTTCGCGGGAAAATTTCAGGCCCATAAGACCGTCCTCTCCAAACCCTAGTTCTTATACCAATTTTCAGGGGCTCAGCCGTCGCCCACTCCAAACTCCTCTTGTGCGCCGACTCTGACCTCGCGCCCGTCGAACTCCACTGCCCCCCAGCCCGCCTCCTGCTACTCCTTCCCTGTCCCTTCTCCCCTCTCTGAATGGAGCCCGTCCCCTTCCTCGTTCCCACCCCGTGCGGCGCTGGTCGGCAGCTCTAGCTCCGTGGTGCGACGCTGGTGGGTTGGAGGCCGTAACAGAGGGGACGACGGCGAGGGTTGGGGGCCGTAAGAGAGGGGATGACGGTGAGGGGTTGGAAGTAGCCTATGCAGCAAGGGAGGCGAGGCGGCAGGGGGTCCTATCCTGTGTCAAACGGAGCTACAAAGGTAAACCAAATCCATCCCCATTAAGTTTCAAAAAAAATCCATCCCCATTCAATTTTGGGCTTGCACTCATCCAATCTGTTCGACAGAACACATTAATTTGGTATGCCTAGTTCTAATTGCTGGAGGATTTGGTCAGGTGCCGCTGGATTAGAAGGCAAGCGCAGCTGCCGGAGCCAAGAAGCACTCACTGTGCAAGATCCCGTAGTCTCTTCTCGGATTGCCAGGGAATCAGCCGGTGGTTTCTTCTCCAATTGCTAGATAAGGTAGTCAGCTGTGTTACTACTTCAGTGATAACCTTGCTGCTATATTTTTCTGATAAATTTATTACTACTTCAGTGAGTGAATTTCATGAGCTACAAATTTAGCCGTAAGGTTGGTCAAAAATTTTGAACGTGCCATTAATCATTGCTAAATAAACTGTATAACAGTGCATAACTGAGCTGTTCTTTGTGATTGATATGGCAGACACTATCATGTATCTCCAATATAACACTTCAGCTTGTTATGCTAGGATAGTTGTCAGATGTTTGTGGATATGCTCATCGAATTGTGGTTTCTTTTTAAGTACCACAGCATTCTTTCCATATGTACAATGCATTTTATGCTCTGTTGTAAAATTTAGACAGAGTTTAGATAGAATTTAGGCAGAGCTGAGCTATATTTTGTTATCTGGACATCATTCTAATTATTTTCCAATGCTTAGATTCTAGTTTAATTGACGTGCTAAGATTCTAGTGTTGCCTACTGTTGAGCTATATGTGGCCATCGTCATTCTTGTTCTCATTTGTATTTTTTCCCTCTGTCAGATGTGCTTCAACCTTTCAGTATTGTGATATTGCGTGTATGTACTGCCCTTTTACTTTCATCCTATAAGTTGCTATACAAAGCAATAGGAAATAAATATACAGACTTACTTTTGGGCCTAATCTATTTACTGTGCTACTTTGTTTTGCAAAATTCCAGGTCTGAAAAATCATTCATAGGCAGGGTGTTATTAGACTTTGACTTTCTTATTAGCCATATATGTCTGACTTTTCTTGTTAGCCATATATGTTACTCTGCCTTTTCATATTATTTAACAAGGCTGAACCTGGTAGTTTGTTCATGATGTTAGCTGTTTTCAGTGCAATTTAAACTAACATGTTAGCTTATTATGATATATTTTGCTCAAATAATTTAAGCACATGTCTGATCTGATCTCATGCATATTTCATACTGCCTAGAGCTGACGTGCGCAACTTGCAAGCATTTGGAGATTATTTGAGCATCCACAACATTGGCAGTGACTCGCCTTCTGTGTAACGGTACGTTCTAGGCATGAAATGGTATAGAAATATCTCTTGCATTGTATTTTAGTGCATTCTTGTGTTGTAGTTTTAGTATTAAAATTAAACTCATTTAGGGTGCGGAGCTAGGGCGCCCGCCTCGAAGAGATGAAATCTATATCAGAACACATACAAGAAAAAATGGAATTCCTTCACAACATGCAGCACCAATAATTGTAAGTCGTTTCCTGAAAAGAATTTCAGTCCGTAATATTTCTCTCTAGTGTATAAACATCCATATTCCATTTTGCTAGAATAAACTGAAATCAATTGCTGAAGCCCGCCCAGAGTTGACAGAGAGAACAATTCAGCAAGGTGATGTCTTTGCTGCTGCTTGTGGAGAAAAGGAGCCGAGAGGCCGTGTTCGTGCTTTGGGTCTAGGACCAACACCCCAAGATGTTGGTACCCCGGGTTTGAAGTGTTACCCGCCAACATGGCTTCAAATGGAAGTTCTAGCTCGTAAAAAGGCTGAAAATGACAAAGCTGCTCTAGAACGACAAATAGCAGAGATGCAGGAGGAATTGCAGGAGGCAAGAATGGAGCGAGAAAGAAGAAATATGGAAATTATCTCATAGAACGGTTCTAATTCACGAAACCATGTGGTAAATAACTTGAACACGTTTGATTTACTTAAGTTATGATTGAATGATCTCTTTAGGCTAGATAATAAGGTGATATGTGAATAATACATACTACCCCTCTCATATGTTTTGTGTAGAGCCCAAGGTCCGAAGGACATGTTGATGAGGCACATCATGCAGAACCATTTGAAGATGATGCTTTTGTAGATAACGAAAACTCTCACCACTATGATGAGGATGAGTACTTGGTTGCTCCTGGGCATGATGTTGACCCTGTTGGTGCCCCATCTGTGCAGCGTGCTGGTGCCCCATCCGTGAACCGTGCTGCTGCCCCATCCGTGAACCGTGCTGCTGCCCCATCTGTGCAGTGTGCAGCTGCCCCATCTGTGCGTGCTGCTGCGCTGTCTGTACATGGTTCTGCACGAGCATCAATTGAGCCTCATCGAGAGTGCAGCATCACCAGCCCCGTTGGGAGTACAGCCCCTTCATGCCCACCCAGGAAGAATAATGCCCCTCCTATCCCACATGATGAACATGTAATTTTCCCATCATTTCTCTACAAATCTTCATATTATATATTTATCAGTGGTTCTATACATTTGTTCAATTTTAGCAGTTCTATACATTTGTTTAATTTTAGTTGACAAGTGCATAAACCATTTCAGATTGGAAAAGAGGTGATCTTATATGCCATGTTGCGCTCTGAGGCTGTAGCCAAGGGAATAATTATTTCAACTAATCCAAGCAATGTACTAGGAGGTCAGCCTCTTGGAAGGCAATTTTGTGAAGTTGTTGTGAAGGTTGTGCTTAAAAGGGATACAATGCTGCCTCGCCCTTATGGTGAAATTGAGACTTTGGCTGATGCTCATTTAATGCCAGTTCAGTGGCCATACAAAAGAGTAATAAACTAAGCTTATCTTTGTTTCTTTTTATATATATGTGATGAGTTACCAAAGTTCCTAATTAATGATGTTTCTAATAGTTGAAGGTTAGCAAGGCATCACAATCATCTCTGTGTACTGCAGGTATTCTTTTCTAAGTTTTACTTTCATCAAACAACTCTTCTCCTACATTGCTGTTTTAGAATAGGTATTAGGATTTTTTTTTCTTTTCTTGGGCTTCACAAAAGTTCTTTGTTTTCCTACAAATCACCCTTGTCTATGTTGTCCTTACAACAAGGGAGGAGAGGAGCAAACGCTGAACTCACTGAAGGGGCTGGAACTTGGGTTAGTATACACTCCTGATCTTTGAGCTATTAAGTTGTTTGTTCAATTGCATAAATATAGTTGAAAAAAAGATTAAGTATACATGAGCTCAATAGGTTTAGTATGCTGCGGCTTTGTGTTACAATAGAACCTTCATGGTTTTACTGATGAGCCATGTGTCCAACAAAAGAGAAGCAAACTCTCTGGGAGTTCTTTCCTCTGCTAGTACTTATTTTTGTTGCCAATCTACTCATCTTTCTTGGCCGAATGAACCACTGCTTGGAAGTATAGCATACATTGCCGAGTACTTTAAAGGAGTCGGCTAGCAGGTTTCTTTCTAGCTGTTCCAAAGTTGATTTACTGCAGTAAGTGCCGTCTCTATTTTGCTCTTTGCTTTGAATTGTTTTTAGGGTCATCTAGTCCATTTCCTACTTGCAGTTTTTGGGAGTTGTTGGCTGCTTTCTTTTGCTGTTTTGGCCAGGCAAAAATGGTTCGATAGCAGCTTTAGTTTCTGCAGTTTTGGAGCTGCAACTTGAGATTCTTTTCGGCTTTAAGTCTTTAGTACAAAAGCATAAAAACTGAGCAGCTCCTCCTCGTTTTTCTGTGTTCTTTCGGCCAGTCTAGTGTGTTTCTCTTTGCTGTTATTTTTGTCACCCATGCAGTCCCTAAATGATTGATAAAAGTGACTCTTAGCAGCACTTGTCTTCTTCTTACTTGCTTTGTGCTCTCTCTCAACTACAGCTTGGTTCCTTGCTGTTTGCTCTACCATGGCAGCACGTTTCTCCTGAAGCTGAAAATATGGTTTGATTTTTCAGATTGAAGGTGCTAGATGTAGCATGATTCTTTGATCGTGTCGAAAGCAAGCCGATCAAACATTTTGTGAGATGGAGATGAAACATCAATGGATGCTAGTTCCTTTTGGCTTCTAGAGATGTAACATTTTGTAAAAAAAACTTGCTGAGCAAGCTATATGTTAGTTGTGAGGTGTGCAAGCTAAACCTTTGTGTTATGGAAGCAGAATTTAATGGATGTGTAAACATTGTACCTAGCACAGCTGCTACAAGTACCAATTGGCTTGAATGAAATTTAAGTTGCCATCCAAGGCAATTTTGTGTATGGCTGTGTATGTTTAATGCCAGGATAATGAAACATCTCTATGCGTTGGATGTGTATGTTGAATGAAATTGGAGATGAAACTTTGTGTTATGGAAGCAGAACTTAATGGCTGTGTATGTTGAATGAAATTGGAGATGAAACATCAATGGCTGTGTATGTTTAATGCCAGGATAATGTGAAATTAATTGTGTTTGTAGATCATGTGATCTATGCGTTGGATTGTTGGTTGGTAAAAGTCCATATAGCCTCGTACCATCAGACGGCAAAACTTGTAATATGCTGTCTGCGTATCAATCGGCATTTCTCTAAAGCGTGTCAGACCGTCGGTCGGTAAAAGTACATTGGTCGGCATAAACTTATCCCGACGCCACTTTCACCGACTCATGGGAGGGGTTGGCATAAGTTTATACCGACTGACAGTGCGTCGGTACAGAGACTTTTAACGACTCCAATGTAGTCGCTGATCTAGGGCTGTGGTGTAGTGACGGTACTAGGGAACAAGTGGAGCTCGAGACGGTACAAACCTATAGCATAGAAGGTTGTAAGAATAAGAGGTATGGTTAACCAAACTATACAACGAAAGAGCTCTCAAGTGAAGAGTCTAGGCAAGCTAGTCTAGATACAAACACGCACGTTGCGGTGATGTACATGAGCCCCTTGTGGAGCCGATTTGGAGCGAGTTCTTGCAGTAGCATAGTGATTTTAACAGATAAAAGTTATGGTGAAGATTGTTGAATTAGGGTAACTCATATATAATCTTTTATGATTTAAAAAATTATACTATAAAGAATTCTAGATGAATCATACTAGTATTGATCTCCTATTTCTATTTAGATTATGATTCCTATTGTAAATTGAATAAATGGTATGAGGGACTATATAAATCATGAGGAGGTGACCATGGAGCACCAAGCCAAGACGAAGCAACCAAGCAATCAAGCCTATTCATCCAAAGTAAAAGATGCACGGGAGGATTAGAGGTTAAGATATTATTTAGCACTAGATCCCTATATAGGACAACAACCCGAGAGTCCTAAAATATTCGAGAGGGTTGTGAGTGAGCGATAATTCCTTGTACTTTTTTGAGATTGTGCTTAAGGAATTTACGGTTGTCTTTACTAAATATTTTCTTTCTTATCATGGTTGCTTTAATGTTATTATTTTAGTTGTTTGTACTAGATTTATCTTTTTATTTTTGATACCATGTAAATTTATATTGTATCTTTAACTTTCAGACCTACTTGATGTACGAAGGGTATCAAAGTGTAACAGGATCGATGGTAGTACAGATACCAAGCGCAGCAGCGAGAGGTCGCTTATCATCACGGTACGGTCCATGCGGGCATCACCAACATGCACTTGGTTAAGCAGGAGCTTACTACTAGTCCTTACGCTCTTTGTGGACACGTCACATGCAGGAAGTGCACATTTCCTCCGTCGTACTGACAGATGCCATGCCAATAAAAGGTCGCAACTACTCGGGAGACCAGGCCAGCTACTACCAATAACGCGAAGCGAGCACACGGTTCACACACACCGGTCTCGATCGATCTCATCAACGTGCGCGGCCGCGGCGTCTCGTCGTACCGACAGTGGCGGATCAGAACAGAAGGTACAAAAATAATGTAGGTGTTCATATTTTATATATGTATTTATTAATGTATTCAACAGTAATATATTCTAAATTTTATAATATCAACTAACTTTATGACAAAGCTTAATGATCTACTACCATAACTATTTATTAGGCAACTTACTAAAATCAAGAAACCCACGGTTAATGAAGCATCTATGGTAAATCTAAAAATAAAAGATGGTTAGCATCGGTAAAAAAATAACATTTGGCCCTTTGTCTATAAAATAAATAACAAAAACAATAAGTGAGTAAAATTTCAAGTAAAATAATTACGGAATAATCAAATAAAGTTAAGCAAATTACATTTTATAATTGGTTTCGACGACCTCTTACGTTCTGGAGGTGATTTATTATAGAATCATTGGGAACGAAACCCAGGAGCAAGAGCCTAGACCAAACTGCCATCGACCTATCGTCCACTGCAGAGAAAAGAAGATTGCATGGGAACGAAGTCAAGAAGGTAAGACGTCTAGGACTGAGCATTGGCAAACAGAAGTTGTGAAGAGCCGCTCACTGGCGGCTAGGCCATGCCTGCTCGTGGCTATGCCCTTACCTAGCTACCCACTAGCCTGAACCTAGCATGGTCGGCTGGGTCACACGCTGGTCTGGGCCACTGGGGTATGGGAGAAGGTCCATGAGAGAAGTTTTGGTTCACATGTTGACTTGGGCCACTTAGTTGTAATTGTGAAATATATACTAGTTTTAATTATGTGAGAGCATGTTATATAAATTTAGGTTTTAAGTACAAAAATTAAAATCGACTTGAAGGTTGTGCACCGGCATAGCCCTTAGAACATCCGCACCACCATTGGATCGACGTATCCACGGGCGAATGGCAGCAGCACGCGGTGCATGCCTCAGGTCTGAACTCCGAGGCCATGCACGCGATGCGACCACTTTCACTGCACCCAGAGCAGCGCGTGCAGGCTGTCCTACTCATCAATGGCAGCGACGAGAAGGGTACTCATCAATGGCAGCGACGAGAAGGGGGTCGGGTCTCCAGGGTCCAAACACGTATGGATTGGAACAGCCTGCGCACGTGGCCGAGAGCCCATGTGGAGAGACTAGAGAGGCGAAGAGAGTAGCGAGCGAGGAGGGGGGACGCGTGGGCCAGGGGTAACAGAGCTCCAACAGCTAGCGACATGCCACTCTGCCCGCCACTGCATGCAACGAGCAAAGGAGAGTGCTGCGTCCCGTCCCCTCTTAGAGCAAGTACAATAGTATAGCCAACTAGTGGCTATAACACTTATCCATTTCATCTATAGCCTTCAAAAAAATAGTTCATACAATAAGGTAGCTATTACAATAACTATTTGACCCCACGTGTAAGAGAGTGAAATGCATATTTTTACGTGCTATAGCTAGCTGTAATTTAGTAGCCAGCTTCCTTCTCTCTCTTCCTTTCTCTCTCTGCCACGTAAGATTTTGTTGATATTATATTTGTTATAGCCTGCTGACTAAGCTTTGTTGTACTTGCTCTTACACCTCTAGACGCCTCGCCAGCTTTGACTTTGCCTTTGCTTCTGCCCTTCCCTATGAGCACATAGTGCCTACAGCGGCTTTGATGATGCAGCTGCTAAAGCTTAGCGTGCCATGCATGGGTGAAGGAAAAAATCCAGGCAACCGCACACATGTTATCGTTACCCTCTAGATTGGCCCCTCTCTTTTGTTCTTGCTTTCCCTTAGTAATAAATTCATATAACATCTTAAACTTTACTTCAAAATCTCTCCAGCATCCCGAATTATAAAATCAGATATTTAGACCACAAACTTTACAATCCAGTTTAAATAACACACTAACCCAGTTTTATACGGTTGTATAGCTTGCATAACGTGATGAGTGAGCAGTTTTGCTACATAGGATGACATGTTGGCCAAGTTTGGTCAGTGACATGTGAGGCCCACAAGGTTTTCTCTCCTACTGAGCTCCCAGCCGTACTTCTATAGCCACTACCCTCTGTAGTTTTCTTCCTCTTTGTTTCAATTAGAGAGAGAATGCCCTATGGACCTTGAAGTATCATGAGCTATGAAACCAGATATTCGAACCTTGAACTTTGCAATCCGGTTTAAATAACATCATGACCTAGTTTTGCATAGTAGTATTGCCTACGTGGCACGATGAGTAGATGGTTTTGCCATGTAGGATGACGCGCTAGCAAAGTTTGGTCAATGACATGTGGGGCCCACAAGGTCTTCTCTCCTACCGAACTCACAGCTGTGTTTCTACAGCCACCACCACCCTCTATAGTTCTCTCTATCACTACTTCGATTATGGAGAGAAGGCCCTATAGGCCTTACCTGTCGTTCACCTAAACTTGACTAGCGTGTCATTCTACATGGTAAAATTGTCCACCCATTGCGCTACACGGATAATACCGCCATCTAAAACCAGATCAAGGCATTATTTAAACTGGATTGCAAAATTTAGGGGTCAAATGTTTGGTTTCATAGTTCAGTATACTGGATGAACTTTCGAACAAAATTTAGATCAAGGTATGCTTTCGATTTCCTAGCATGTGCCAAATTGAACACGATGTTTCATGTTGTCAAGAAGACATCAACTACCAAACAAGCCACACAGGGAGACCCACAAGCATCACAGAGCACCAAGAGGTACATAGCTCAAATTTGTTGTCATACATGCTTCCATTTCACAAATCATGACTTGGTGGTGCTACATATGATTTATTTATAGGAAGGCAAAAACTGCTAAAAAAAGTGAGCCAAGGAGCAACCGAGACACCACCCATGGTCACTCTGACAAGGAGGGTAACACATACACCATCAACATCTCAAGGTAGCCCAGGTGTTGTGACGAGGAGGAGGGCAGTAGAAACACTCATAAAGACACCTGGTAGCATGAAGAGGTTCAGGATCAATATGTAGTTGCTTTCATTCCCCAACTATGTGTTTTCTACCGCAAATTATGCACCTGCAAGATGCATGAACATATATGATGTATGGACATCTATGTAATGCTTATGTATGGACATATGTGTGATGCATCTGTCAAACTATTGTGGTGCTATTCTAGAGATATTGTCAAAAGATTACGGTGTTGTCTTAGTACATACTATTCCATTCATTATGGTTCTATTACAATGGAATTGGTTTCCGGAGTTGGTACATGCACAACATGACACTGTCCCATCATTTCCACATTCCTTCGATAAGTTGGAGATTGTACAGAAACAACATTAGAGGACAACCTGACATTGTTCATTCATCTAGATTACAAACAACATTACAGTAGTACATACATTACAACCTCGGTGCTAATTTTGGCAGCTAGCATACCTCCAAACACACAAACCATCACAACAAACATCAGGCTTCAACATCTCTCAGAATTTTCACCCAGAGCTAGCCTTACCTTTGCATTGAAAAGGGGTGGCTGGAGGATTCTCCTCTGAGAAAGGACGGTGGGAAGAGCATGGGGGTGGCGGTGCTTGGAGCCAGCAGGCTTCAAAGGAGGGGCGACGGCCTACTTGGCACCGGGAGGCGCAGAGGAGGGGCGACGCAAGGAGGGGCATTGTGAGGTGTAGAGGAGGGCGACGACACACTGGGAGTTAGCTTGGAGAAGGGGAAATTGAATATATAGGACCAAGTTGAGGCTGATTTAGCAAAACAGGACCAAGTTATTTGCACTTGAAAATATAGGACCGAGTTGGGCACATGCTTGAAAATATGGTATTTTCCCCATTTTAATTTCATTTTCATTTTCCAGCCCCTTTTCTCTACGCGAAATGACTATTTTGCCCTTCCTCCTTCCTCCTTCCTCCCGGCGGCCTGCTCCCTCGCCGCGCCGGCCGCTCCCTCCCCGCGCCGCCGCGCCCTCGCCCCGCGCCGCCGCGCCCTAGCCCCGCGCCGCCGCGACCTCGCCCCGCCCCACGCCGCGCAGCGCCGCTCCCTCGCCTGCCCCGCCCCGCGCCGCCGATCCCTCGCCCCGCGCCGCGCCGCCGCTCCCTCCGACGCGGCGAGGGAGCGGCGGGGCGGCGCGGGGCGAGGGAGCGGCGGTGCGGGGCGGGGCAGGCGAGGGAGCGGCGGCGCTGCGCGGCGCGGGGCGAGGGCGCGGCGGCGCGGCGAGGGAGCGGCCGGCGCGGCGAGGGAGCAGGCCGCCGGGAGGAAGGAGGAAGGGCAAAATAGTCATTTCGCGTAGAGAAAGGGGCTGGAAAATGAAAATGAAATTAAAATAGGGAAAATACCATATTTTCAAGCATGTGCCCAACTCGGTCCTATATTTTCAAGTGCAAATAACTTGATCCTGTTTTGCTAAATCAGCCTCAACTTGGTCCTATATATTCAATTTCCCCCTTGGAGAACGGGGTGAGGAGTGGATCTGGACCGGAGATGAAGGTCTATTCATACCAAGTCACGAGGAGAAGTGGGTCTGGTCAGACCTAATAGCAAGGGGGTTTGGGTTGCCATTTTGATTCCATGATGGGGTGGTATGTTGCCGAACTTTTGGAAAATTTGGTGTTATTAAAGTGTACCGAAATTTTATGGGGATAGATTTCAAAAGTAGGTACATTTAGCTGGTACAAAACCAACACCCTTTTCTCAACAGGAAAACACCAAACCATCTTGGTTATTCCTTACAATGGGTAGCAACTAGGCGGCAGCAGCAGCACTGCTATTTGCAGCATCGATCAACCAGCACTACAAACATAGTTTAATCTCACGAGCATCATCTCACAATCATACAAACATAAGTGCTAGCTGGTGCATGCATGGAGGTATGGAACTGGAGCTAGCGAGCCATTGTGAACTATGATCCCCGAAGCCATAGCCATCCCATGCCACCTTCACTTGTTCCCCTTCTTCTTCCACAGGTCGCCGAGCATCCGGATGCTGGCGCCCTTCCGCTTGCCGCCGAACCCCTCGTCGTCTCCGTCGTCAGGCATCGTCGCGTGGGACCCCCACCCGTTGCCATTGCCGGCAAAGCCGTGGTGACCGATGAGATGGGAATCACCACCGATCACCGCGGCGGCTGCCTCGGCCGCCTTGCGCCACTGCTCACTCTGCACGCGCAGGCGCCGCATCTCGCTTTCCAGCGCCTCCCGCGCGGCTTCGGATGCCCTCAGCTGCTCGCGCATCCCGGCCTCCCGCCCCGCGCTCTCCTTTAGGTCCTGCTCGATCAGGGAAGCCTTCGCGGCGGCCTCCTCCTCGGCCTTCCTGGTCGCCTCCGCGGCCTCTCCAGCCTGCTTCTTGAGGTCGGCATTGTCGGCTATGAGGACGGCGACCTCCATCTCCTTCGCCATTAGCTTGGCCTTCAGCTCCGCGACCTCTTGGCTATCCTTCTCCCCGCCGTCAATGGCCGCTGTGGCATTGCTCTTCTCCTCAATGATCTTCTTGGTCTCTTCCTCCTCCACCTCCTCCTTCTCCGCCAGCGCCGCCTTCTCGCCACAGCTCAACTCGCTGTCCTCGGCGAGGACCGCGCTCTGGTTCTCCTTGTCCCCGCACTCGGTCCGGACGACCTCAAACACATCGGTCGCCGGGGAGTTTATGCTGCTCTCCTCCTCCTCGGCCGCCAGCTCCGCCACCTTCAGCTCCTCCGTCTTCTTCTCTCTTCCAACCGCCACAGGAGGGGGAGAGGTCGCGGCGAGGCTCCCCTTAGTGCCGACGCGCTTCTTGGCCTCCTCGAGCGCGACTTGCGCGTCCTTCTTGGCGGCCTCGGCGGACGCGAGCTGCCGCCGCAGCTTCTTGAGCTCGTCCTGCACCTTCCCCAGCTTCGTCTCTAGCTCCGCCACCCGCGTCCCCGCGCGCTTCCTCTGCAAATCCCACCACCGCCGAAAGAGTACGTCACACCTCCTTGACCTTAACAAAAACAGAGCAAGAAAAAACTCCTTAAACAGCTCACCTCATGCAGCGGGCTGCGCCCCGAGTGGCGGTCGGCGAGCTTGGGGCTGCTCCGGTCGACGACGGGCCGGTGACGCGCGCCATTCGCCTCCGAGCAGGCCGTCGTCTTGAGGTGCAGCGGCGCGCGCGGCGACGCCCGCTGCGGCAGCTCGGAGCCCCTGCGGACCAACCACGTAAGAAAGGAACCAACCAAACCCACGAACCTCGAAGGGAACTTCCCTAGTTCGATCCCAGCACGCACCTGGATCTCGGCATGACAGCGGCCGGCGCTCGTCGCCTTGTTCGCTCGGACTCTCGTCTCGGCGTGCGCAGCGCGTCGGTCGGTCGGTCGTCCTCTCCTATAACAAGAGCGAGAACGAGAGCGACGGGGTCACGGAAAGGAAAGGCAGGCAGAAGCTAGCGGCACGGAACAGCGACACCGAGAAAGGGACCCGTCTCTCCACGCCCCTCTCGTGGAAACGGAGTTGTTTGCGTACTAATAAATTGGAGCGCGGCTGCGAGTGCGAGGGGCACCGGGCTTCCACAAGGCGACCGCACCGGTGATTCAAATTTGAAATCATTGGAGCAACGCGACGCACGCGACACTTGCCCGAGCGGCGGTGCCACGCACCCAACCGAACGTTGCGCTCGTAACTCTGGGGAAGGGAAGCTGGAGCTCAGCTAGCCTTGGCTGGGGGCGCACCGGCTGCTCGGGTACAAGGGTCTGTTGTTCGTGGTTGCTGGTTCTAAACTGTTTAGGTAAATCAAAGATGATATAAATATCTTGGTTTTTATAATTCGATTCTATCGGTTACTATTTTATATTTTTTTACATATTGGTACTTTGTATTTATTATGTCACAATTTCACTATCGTTCTCTCTTTATTACATAATACACTTAACAAAAAAAAAATAAAACTATAAATCAATATGAATAAACCAGCTTCTGTAAGCTACTTCTAACAATTACTATTATTTATTAACTACTACTATTAATCAGCATAACTAAAAATTATTGGTAAAAATCAATATGAACTGGCTGTAATATGAGTGGCGCCGCGCGCGCCTCAATTGGAACGGGGAACGGCTAAAATGAGCCCCCTTTTTCTCGAGTTTGCGCTGGGTTTTGGGTGCCGTCGCGCCGGGTCGAGCATGCAGTAGAGGAGTACCAAGTTGGTGAGCCACCGCCCAGATGGGTTGGCAACTTGCTGCTGCCTGTCTCGGGAGGCTGATGAGCTGCTGACCATCGGTGATCACTGTTGCTCTGAAACGCCCTTTGCTTGTACGTGACAGAGATGCCTTTTTCCGTGACTGTTTGGCTGCTTGAGAAGCTGCCAACCCGGCAATTTTTTTAGCAACGAATCTGTACTCCAGACCATACCGGATGGAGTACAACGATTGAACAGCAGTACATATACAGAGGGACATTTTATCGTGACGAATTCAGGACGGAGCAACAAGTAACTAGGAGAAGTGATGTTTACTCCACTTCTGAAGCAATCAGGCAGGCAATCCATGGTCTTTGGTTTACACCATTCGTAAGCTACACATGGTTCAGGCGCTCCTACTTTAATCGCTGCAGCACGTAGTCTGTACACGCGTTTTAGCTCTAGCATATACTAGTGTGTGACTGAAGATGTTCCCTACCAAATGTCTATCTCCTACATCGCCTCCCTTTCCCACACACCCAGTCCCCTCCTTCGGTCGCTTCCCCGCGCTGCCGACGGCGGATGGCCGCACGCGTCCACCTGCTGTCGATTGGCGCAATTGCTCTGCTGCTGCCGACGCTCCAACTGCAGCCAATCAACAATCGTCCGCGTTTGGTGCACCTGCACCATCTACAAGAGGAAGGCATTTTGTTGTCATTTGCTGTGAGAACAAAGTGATATTTTTTGATTTGGTGACTATGCGAGGCCGTGATGTCCCTAAGCAAGAGCTTGGCAACAAGTCACTTGTATGGCATGGTTACTTTGCTGGGTACCCATGCTTATGGCTATATGCATTTATTTTCCTTTATTCTTGGTGTTTAGAAACTTTAGATGAGCCTAAATGAATTCTGCATGACAGATGTAATTTTCTTTAACAAACAGTTTGGGTATGTGATGTAGGGAGCAAAATAAGCAAAACCATTCTACTTGTGTGATGTGATGCTTCTCCTACATCGCTAAAGGCCTATGGGCTGTTGGCCAAACGTCCGCTAGCACCGCCCTGGTCTTTCTGTTTTCTGCAAGCAACAGTACGCACACAAGTACGTGCAAACAAAGAAAGACACAGAACACAAGAGCACAAATGATGTTTTGGTGGTGCTGAACGTCACACCTTTTCTGGTTTATTTCCTCCCATTATATAGCCAATATACAAGAGAAACTGCACTAGTAAATACTACAAAACTGAAAAACTAATTGCCAAGAAAAAACTGACCTCCACTAAACTGTTTAAAGTAGAAAACTGACCTCCATGCCACTAAACTGTTTAAAGATGCAATAAGGACAGCAGTCATGCAGACTAGTAACTGAGATGCAAAATTAACTAGATTATCTAATATTACTCCCCCTAATCTAGTTGTGGTTGATGTCGACGACGCCGAGCTTCGAGCGCAGGTGTAGAAAACGCACCCGGACAAGTGATTTGGTCAATATGTCTGCCAGCTGATCGTCGGTGTGGATTTTGCGGATGGCGACTTGGCCACCCTCGACGCACTCCTGGATGAAGTGAAAGCGCGTCTCAATGTGCTTGCTCCGGCCATGGAAGACCGGATTTTTGCACAATTGAATCGCCGACTGATTGTCGATGTAGATTGTCGCGGCGCCGACGTCTCGCCCGTAGAAGTTGTCGATCAGCCGCCTGAGCCAGATTCCCTGGCATGCCGCCGCTGAGGCCGCAATGTACTCGGCCTCGCACGACGATAGCGCCACCACCGGCTGTTTTTGTGATTGCCACGACACAGGCGCGTTGCTGAGGCAGAACAAAATGCCGGAGGTGCTCTTGCGATCATCCACGTCGCCGGCCATGTCCGCGTCGCTGTACCCCTTGAGTTCGATGTCGTTGTGCCCCTTGGTGTAGCAAAGGCCAAAGTGGAGCGTACCAGCGACATAACGAAGTAGATGCTTGACGGTGCTCAGGTGTTCCGTCGTTGGGTTCGCCATGAACCTGCTCACATACCCGACCGCGAAGCTGATATCCGGCCGGGTGTGGACCAAGTACCGGAGGCTGCCAACCACACTACGGTAGAACGTAGGATCAACAGGTGGATTGGAGCTCTCCTTACTCAGTTTAAGACGTGCCTCCATGGGCACTTGCACGGCATTGCAGCCGGTCATGCCAGCCTTGTCCAAGAGCTTTGCCGCATACGCAGCTTGGCTCATGGTGATCTTCCTGGGCAGCTGCTTGACATCAATACCGAGATAGTAGCTCAACTGCCCGAGGTCGCTCATCTTGAATGAGCGCTTCATTTCCTCCTTGAACGATTCGATCTCAGCTTGGTCGGCGCCAGTGAGGATCAAATCGTCAACATACACGCCCAGGAGCACACGTCCTCGCCCCTTGCCGCGTGTGTACACCCCGTGTTCTTCCTCGCAACGCGTGAACCTGAGCGCCACCAGCGTGCGGTCAAGCTTGGCGTTCCACGCCCGAGGAGCTTGTCGTAGGCCGTAGAGTGCTTTGCGCAGCCGCAGTACTTGCCGCTCTCGCCCGGCGATCATGAATCCCGGTGGTTGAGCGACGTAAACCTCCTCCATGAGGTCGCCGTTCAGAAACGCAGACTTGACGTCGAGATGGTGGAGCGCCCAGCCCTCGTGCGCTGCCACTGCTGTCAGTGCGCGTACAGAGTCGAGCCGCGCCACTGGTGCAAACACCTCATCGAAGTCCACGCCAGCGCGTTGTACGTACCCCTTAGCCACCAGCCGCGCCTTGTGCCGAACCACCGCCCCCTGCGCATCCTTCTTGAGCTTGAACACCCATTTGAGGCCAATCGGGCGGTGTCCGACCGGGAGGTCCACCGCCTCCCATGTGCCATTGTCCTCAATGGCCGTCATCTCCTCTTCCATCGCGGCGCACCACGTCGGATCGGTGGCTGCCTCGTCGTAGGAGGTAGGCTCCTCGGTCGCAACGAGGAGCCATTCGTCGGGGTCCAGTACGCGTGGCTCGGCAGTGTTGATGCAATTGTCCACCGTGCGGAAACGCCGCGGCGTGCCATTGTCACTATGGTCGAGCCCCGACGGGATGTGCGACGGTGGAGTGCAGTGCTCGACTTGAGCACCACCGATGTCGTGAGTGACGTTCATGGGCGTTCGGGGTGATGCCACAGCTTCCTCACCTTCCTCCACGGACGGGACCGCAAGGGATACAGGAGTGCTCGGCTCACCGCCGCCCAAGACGCCGCTGACCGTGTACTCCACGGTGAACGTCTCAGGGTTGGCGTTGCCGTTCGCCTCCCAATTCCACCCTTTGGTCTCGTCGAACACCACGTCGCGGGTCACATGGAGTCGGCCGCCCACCGGATCGTACACCCGGTAGCCTTTGGAGCCCGGCTCGTACCCAACGAAAACCATCTTCACGCTTCGGTCGTCAAGCTTCGCGGCGTGCGGGCGTGTAACCTTGACGTGAGCGAGGCAACCGAACGTGCGCATAAAATGCACAGCCGGTTTCTTGCCATGCCAAGCTTCATAAGGCGTCATCCCAGTGACGCTCTTTGTTGGAGACCTGTTCAAAATGAACACAGCCGTGCTCACCGCCTCCCCCCAGAATGTACTGGGCACCTTCTTTGCCTTGAGCAGGCATCGCGCCATAGCCATGACAGTCTGGTTTCGGCGCTCCACGACGCCGTTCTGTTGCGGGGAGTACGGCGCCGTGAGTTGCCGGTGCACACCTTTCTCCGCGCAGTACTCACCGAAGGTCACGGACGTGAACTCGTCACCACGATCAGTACGTAGTGCGCGCAGCTTCCGCCCGGTCTCGACCTCGACGCCGGCTTGAAACTTCTTGATCGCACCGGCCGCCTCGTCCTTGCTTGACAACAGCACTAGCCACATATAGCGACTAGCATCGTCAACGAGGAGGAGGAAGTAGCGTTTGCCACCGTGCGTCGCTGGCGTGACAGGCCCGCATAGATCTCCATGTACGAGATCAAGCCGGCCCTTTGCGCGGTACTTGGCCTCCAGAGGGAATGGCGAGCGCCGTTGCTTGCCGACAAGGCACGCGTCACACAGCTGGTCGACATGATCCAGCAGTGGAAGCCCACGCACCATGTCGCCACGCCCAAGTTTCTTCAACCCCTCGAAGCTCAGGTGGCCGAACCGCTCATGCCAGCGCCACGCATCGTCGTTGGCGTGCGCCAGGAGCGAGATCGGTCGAGCGAGCGTGAGGGGGATCTTGTACAGTCGATTCGCCGATCGCCGTACCTTGGCGAGAAGCTCCCTCCTCGGATCGCGCACCCGCAGTACGCCATCCTCGATCAACACTTGGCACCCGACCTCGTCGAGTTGTCCCAAGCTGATGATGTTGCTGCGCAGACGTGGGATGAAGTACACGTCCGACAGCATACGATGGCGTCCACCCCGTGCCGCGAACATGATCGTGCCGCACCCGAGGATGTCCACCATTGATCCATCGCCGAACTTTACCGTGCCCGTGATGTCGCGGTTCAGCTCGGAGAAGGCCGCGTCGTTTCCCGTCATATGGTTCGACGCGCCCGTGTCGAGGTACCACACGCCGTCGTCCTGGCCGCCGGTGTGATTGTTGGTGTCACCCAATTGCACCGTCGCGCGTTCTTCATTGAGGAAGACCCGACCGCCGACGTGCACAGGTGCGGCGCGCTCTGGGAGGCACGCGGGCACCGGTGAAAGAGAGGCCACCTGGGCCATCAACAGGGATGGCTCATCGTCGCCGCCCTCCTCCACCAGCAGCGCTGCGGCCGCCGCCTCGTCTCTCTTCTTCTTCCGGCATTCCCGGGCCCAATGCCCAGTTTTCCCGCAGTACTTGCACGTATCCTTGTCGATGACCTTGCCGCCACCGCCCTTGCGTGCGTCGTCGGTACCGCGCTTGGGTGGCTGCGCGCCGCGCCGTGGCGGGACCGAGCCGCCGTTCGTACCACTTCTGCTGGCGCCAGCGCTTCCGACGCACGCACCCTCCTTGTCGCGCTTGCGTAGGCGACGTATGAGGTCCTCCTCCTTTGACGAGAGAAGCAGCCGGGAGCCCAGTTCTACAGCCGCTGCCTGCGCGTCGAGCCGCTGCTCCACGGACCGAAGACGGCCCGTGACCTCCTCGATGGACAAGTCGTTGATGTTGAGCAGCGTCTCGATGGAGATTGCGACCTGCATGAACTTATCAGGGACCACCTGCAGCATCTTGCGCACGACCTCGCCTTCGGTGATGTGGTCGCCGAGAAGCCGCAGATTATTGACGAGGCCCGTGATGCGCATCGAGAAGTCGTCGATGGCCTCCCCTTCCTTGAATGCTATATTGTTGAAGTCGCGTCGGAGTTTCTGCGCGTTCGCCTCACGTACGCGCTCGACGCCCATCCGCATGACCTTGACAGCATCCCACGCCTCCTGCGCGAAGTCCTTATTGCCGATCGAGGCCAGCATCTCCGGCGGGACAGCTCGTGCAATCGCTGCTAACGCCAGCCGATCCACGCTGTACTCTGCGTCGCCGGGTTCGATGGCTCCCCACAAGCCTTGCGCCTGCAGGTTGATGCGCATGAGCATCGCCCACTCCGGGTAGTTGGTCTTGGTCAGCATCGGATATTGTACCGACGCCGACGCTTCCTTGACCACGCGCTCGATGACGACCTCGCGCTCCCGACCATGCTGTTGTCGCGGACGGCGAGGACCACGTGATGGCGACCGAAGGCGATCCTGCCGCGGAGGAGTGATCGACCCTCGTCCCACCGGAGCTGACATGGCCACTAGGATCCTGAACGGAGCTCTGATACCAAATGTTGGCCAAACGTCCGCTAGCACCGCCCTGGTCTTTCTGTTTTCTGCAAGCAACAGTACGCACACAAGTACGTGCAAACAAAGAAAGACACAGAACACAAGAGCACAAATGATGTTTTGGTGGTGCTGAACGTCACACCTTTTCTGGTTTATTTCCTCCCATTATATAGCCAATATACAAGAGAAACTGCACTAGTAAATACTACAAAACTGAAAAACTAATTGCCAAGAAAAAACTGACCTCCACTAAACTGTTTAAAGTAGAAAACTGACCTCCATGCCACTAAACTGTTTAAAGATGCAATAAGGACAGCAGTCATGCAGACTAGTAACTGAGATGCAAAATTAACTAGATTATCTAATATGGGCTATAATGTGTCCAACTTTACACCATTTATTTACTTGCGAATCGATGTAAGTGGATTGACACTGAATGATTTCACTGGTTTATGGTAAGGCACACTGATTCTAGTTAGACCATAATATTGTTCTCTTAACGCAACCCACTCTCAAGTTTTTTTTTTCTGGAGGGTTGTGGGTTTTGGGGGTTCTGTATTTTTTTTGGGTGAAAATCGTTCAAAAACATCCCTTTTGTTAAGAGCTGATTGGGGGATTGGTGTTAAAACTTTTCCTGGCTGGGAACCATTTCTGGCAGCTGAGTAATCCTGGATCTTAAATGGTTTTTGGGAATAGTGAACATTATAGGTAGACATCATGATCTTAGTTTAACATAGCAAGCTCTTAAATCCTTCTGGTGGTATTAACATATATACATCTGCATTTGGTATTGTGTCAGCAATTAGAGCATTATTCTGTCAACTGCAACCTGGACTTGAACTGCACTAAAATGTACCATTCATGAATGAATGGCTTCGTTGCTCTCCATGACCTTTCATGATATTTTATCTATGTTGTTTTATAGTTATCAAATCATTAGCTTTCTATTCAGCAATTGCAGTATGAGATTGCCTCAGGTTGGGAGAAGTAGACACTATTTGCAAGCTACTTGCCCTTGGTCCATGTAACAACAGAAAATAATATGTCCATGTAATTGAATAAATGAATGACTCACTGCAGTTGTTCAGGAATTCTGTAGAGAGATCTAGACCAAGGTATCCAACAGGAGCCATATTCCTTTGCCTTAGAATTCAGAACGATGTATGCATTTTTTTGATGCTCCATCTTCTAGATTTCTTTGTTTTTTGAAGTGACATCTACATTTCTGAAATATTGCTGTGTTCTGAGACCATGTGTACACTAGCTTTTTACCCATACTACATGGATTAGTCACATTGCTATCTTTGTTGTTGTTAGAAATTTCGCTTCTTTGCAGCACTTGCTGTACCAAAGATTTTTTTTTAACACCATTGATTGTTTATACGGACTTCAGCATTTAGGTGGTTGGTTTATTAACTTTACCTTTACCATCCATGGGAAATTTGTTTGTTATATTTATCTGATCGTGCACTCAAGAATCACCTAAAGTTAATAGCTTATCTCATAGCTGTAGCTCAATTAATAGGAGTGCATTATGGTTGTTTATTATTCTTATGGTGAGGTCTCTAGATCGATTTGAGAGCATGTAGTACTTGAACTCTAATATTCTGTCTCTATGTTCTAATTTTAAGACAATAATGAAGCTGAAGTGCTTCCTATTAATGTTTGTGGATATGTTACTGATTCACCAGAAAATTTTGAATTGATGTGCATCAAAATTTATTTTGTGGTTTGGTTATTTATGTACTCAGTTTTCATGACAAGACCCGGTAGTTTGTAGCTATGCTATTTATTGGCACATTAATGAAGATGGATGATGGTTAGTTAATTATTTATACCTTTCCTTCTATTTTGCAGCTTCTATTGATCAACACAATACAACAGATGGATACGAGTAAATACTTAGGCCCTGTTTGGAATGCGGGAATTTTTCCCGATTCCTGCGGGAATTGAACTGTTTCCTGTAAAATTCCTGTAAAATTCCTGTGAAATTCCTCTGTTCCAAACAGGTCCTTAGTAAGTTTACTCATGTTTACGATTGCAAGGTGGTTGCAGACGTACCGGGGTAGTACTCCGGTTACTCGGTTTATTCGCAGCGGCTCGTAGCTCGGCTGCATTGTTCCTCAATTCCGACCGTCGATGAGTAGAAGATCTAAATGCATTTATGTTATAGGCCCTTGTGAGTGTTTTTTTCCTCTGGCAGCATGCCTTGCATCTTTGTACTTGTAATCTCCAGATATTTGTTTGCATAGACGCCTAGCGGTCCTGGTCGTGTACGGCATTGTATTTGCAAACCAGCCTAGTCATCTAGATATTTGTTTGCATAGACGCCTAAAATATCGCGATGCATCGGTCGATTGCGATAAGTAGTTTACAAACTGTGAATAGTCTATAATTTCCTTTTGAAAACAATAATATTTACAAATAAAAGTTGAGCATACCCTCACAAATTTCAATTTTATTATCATCCTTATACTACCAGTAAAATACACGGTAAGATTTCCCTAGCAATAAGTACGGTAGTTATAGCTTAATGTAAACTTGGTTCTTAAGCAGGGTGCGAGGGAAGTCGGATTTGCAGGTGAAAACGTAAAGCATGCACAAAGTGATCGATCGTCAGAAACCACATGCCGACATCGACTAATTCATGCAGCGGAAATACCATGTCATGGTCAGCTCGTGCAGCTGAAACCTTGAACGAATGCTACTTCCCACCTAGTTTAGTGTGAGATGTTACCACTTACCTAAGCATGCACTGAGCGTTACTGTAGTAGTACTGAATTGCACCTGACACAAGTTAGCATCTTGTTTCAAAGGTAACTTCTCCTTCACACCAAAGGTCCACGCATTGCAAAGCAATCGATCACATTCCTTCTTGACATGTTTTATTTCTACCACAAGATAAACATCGTCATATAGCTAGTGTGGTGAAGTCAATATCGATCCATATCTTGCAACTCTGCAGACATCACCAGCTCACCTACAAGCATATGGATCCAAGAGGAAGCAGCAAAAATGATTGCGACAGATATATACACCTACTCCAACTTACTAACGTACGCACAACATGAGTAATGAGATCACTAAGAAAACTAGATGTGCACTGCGTACGCATGAACGATTACGACATGAGCTGCACGCAAGAGCATACCTGGCCAACGTTTCACGAACTGTAGGGCTCACTTGGAACTTTGGAAGCTTGCGAGTTGTGGAAGATAGGGTAGCGGTAGGAGAGGACAAAGGAGGAGAGGGAACGAGGGTAAGGAGGAGATAAAGGTGCCAAAAGATTCTGTTGGAACGCACTTCTAACCGGCGAAACAGGGTCAGAGAGAGAGGCCCATGAAAGGATGTGTGCGGGCTTGGGTCCCTGTGCACATGTGCGGTTTGGACCCTTTGTTGTCACTGTAGTGGTTTGACTTTTTTCCGTGCTTCTTTTGTTTCGTCTCGAGTCTGCAGAGGTTTGTCCGTAAGTACATTCTGCTTCTGACTTTGTTTAAATAAGTTTAAAGATAATATGAATACCTAATTTTTTAAAATATTTTTTTAACTTCTTTTGCTCTTATCTTACTCAAGAGATAAGGTAGATTATAGGAGCATTGCACGCCCACTCATCTTGCTTCGGTCTCACGCATACATCTCTCCCTTATTTTTTCCACCGCTCGTGTCTTCTTTGTAAAAACTACTTCTTTCAGTCACCACAATTTATTTTCAACTAGAAATCATAAAACACAATCAAAAGTTATCAATAGAAACCACTACAAACACCCCCTAAACTACTACCACAGGTTAGCTTGTTGTTCCATTAATAGGGAAAATATATGCGTGGAACAGTAGATGCAAATGGACTACCACGAAGCCTAAATGTACGGCGCAAACGTAGTACGGTCCCACTCCAAACGGTTTTAGTTTCTAGCATTTTTCAATTTTTAGCTTATTTAATCCAGAAGTCACTTGAAACGTATCGGTTTTTAATTTCGGTTTATTTTAACTTTTTAACTTTTTAGCTTATCTTTTTTTCCATATTTTTTACATTATCCGTGACGGTATTAATGTTTTTTTCAAATTTTTTTCTATATTTCTTTGCATTTCAGCTAACTGCTAAAAAGCTGAAGCATTAAGCCGCTTTTAGAGGCACTCAGGGGGGGGGGGGGTGGTTGTGAAAGGCTGCGCGCACTAACAACTCTCTACAAAATATTTTGACTCAGGTACACCCATAAAAAACACCATGCAACCACACGTGACATTCTTGCGGAGTATACAGGATCGTTCCTTTAACTAGCCAAATTGCCACACAATTGTACGGCCATTTAAATAGTTTAGTATATTTGTCATAACTATAATTTAGTTTGATATTAAAAATAAGATAGTACGACGTGTGCTCTATTGTAACTAATCTAAAAAATTCAATATGAGAGCAATCGTTCGATTAGTCGGAATTGTGTAATCTACACCTACTGTATGATTGTCATATTTGCTCTCTCTTGATTCTTAATTAATCTGAGAAACTGAGAATTATATAGTGGGAGTATACTAAGAGTAACCTGGGGAAATTTTATGTACTTCCAGTTGCCTTCTGATTTATCTAGGGGTAAAAACAAATTGGATAGTACTTAAATTATATCACTACACCACAGCCCCAAAACAACGTTGGATGGTCAGTCGGCATAGGCCGCTTTAGCGTCGGACGGTCCGTCGGTATAAAACATATACCGACTGACTCTGTAGACGGTGTAACAGGGGTCGGTAAAAACATATACCGACTGACCGTACTTTTGCCGACTGACTGTTAGACGGTATAAGATTTACCGTCAGACAGTGTGTTACCACATATTCCGACAGACTATTTGATGGTATAGATATGTTTTAGCGACTGATTGTCCAACGATACAATTAAAATAGATTAAAAAAAATAAAATCCGATTTGGCAGAATTAGTACATAGTAAACCAAGTTCATTAATAATTAGAGAGCCACCATATCACATTCACCATCACAAATTCAATCCCCAGATACATATAGGTTTGTCTTCCTTGCACCAAGTCAAAAAAACAAAAGACACACATGGCAGTGCATCAAAATGTACTAGATTGTTTGCAGTACACAATCACTTTGAGAAACTCAAAAACCAAAAGGAGATGCATGGATCCAACAGCAGATTGTAGAAGATTGTTTTGCACATGCCATTGAGTTGTGTGAACAAGTTCTTCCAGAAACCCAAAAAACAAAAAAAATACTTGGATGCAAAGGCGCAGTAGTTCCGCAAAGTCGTGACCGGTTCAGCTGTAAGCAGTCCAGTTGTATCCAGCTAGTGGCGCACAACACTTCCTGAGTCAGAATGCCAAATGATTATCTTTATTCAGTAAAACACAAATATACTACAAGTCTACAACCATTCTAGTTTATTGTGCGTGTATACAGGATTGTTGTTGTACAGTAAACTTGCTTTAGTTGCCTCTTCCCAGAAATGCCTTCTTTCACATAACCAGCAAAAAGAACACAGAATTGACTACATTTCTTGTGACTCACAAAATGTTTGTAATCATTGTATTGTGTATTTCCTTCGAATTCTCATACAGTTTTCCCTCTCCCTCTGCAGGCAGCAGACG
Organism: Dendrocalamus latiflorus; assembly: GCA_017311315.1. Classification (NCBI taxonomy): domain Eukaryota; kingdom Viridiplantae; phylum Streptophyta; class Magnoliopsida; order Poales; family Poaceae; genus Dendrocalamus; species Dendrocalamus latiflorus. Next base: position 47,024,677 of record CM029664.1, read on the forward strand.
TTGTTTCAAATTGCCAGACCACAAGTTGAAGTTGGCGTAAAATAAAAAGACTTGAATAGTGATTTTTGGGAAACAGCGAGTTGGAAACAATACCAAACAATACTTTTCTCTACGCTGAACAAAAACAGATCTATACCAATAAGAGTTAGCAAGTGCTGCAAACCAGGCTAGCAGCGTCTTGAGATTCAGATAAAGGGTTGGTGTCTCTAAGTACACTTGCCATACTATCGTATCACCCATCAACCTCGAAGGGTTGCTGCATTGCTTATTTCCTATATATCAACCTCAAAGCTGTTGGGTGTGAAGGTAATAGTACTACAAATTAAGCATTCCTAGCCTCAGATCCATCAACCTCTCTCTCATATGCTTGGTGAGAGGTGAACTGGAAACTGCTATGTGTATGACTGCATGCTACTACTTGTATTGCTTGTGAACACGTCAAGTCAATGCAAAGTTTGCAAAGGTTGTTTCAAATTACTATCTTAGAGAGGGACTTGTTTCATTAACACCAAGATGACCTGGATATTTGAGTCAATCTAGAGTACCACTTAGTAGACTTATTCGAAGTGGCAAATCTCTGTGCCATCCATGCGAAACGTGTTACCATAAGTAAGTTTTTACTGAATGAACACTTATTTTTTCCCCTTAGCATTATTATGCTAAACGGAAACATGCCATAGTTATAAAAAAATCAATTACAGGATTCTTTTAAACACTTGTGCTGATATCTAGTTTTGATGTCCTTGAAGTGGCCGAATTTCTAATGATAAATCATAACAAGATTTAGTTGGTTTGTGCAAGCTGCAATTCTCAAATCTCAATACGACCTTGTGTTTTTTATTCTCACTGAATATGTCAAACAAACAGTACATAAATTAACAATTATGGCTTGTGAGTGAACTGGAATTTGGTAATGCTGAAGAACTTAGTTCAGCTTCATTTATATACCAAAGCTAGTTAGTATAGGAGAAAATAATTAACAATTATGACATCTTATATATCTTAAAAGGTGCTCTTGAACAAAATGAACTGTTTTATGAAATAATTACTTAGAATGAGGTAAAGAAAATACACTAACAGTTATGCTTGTTTTCCTGACAATTGTGTTCATGAGTTATTAAAACAAAAAATGGTGAGGTAATCCAATTATGTTCATGAATCAGGACCATAACATACATCTGCAGCTCAAAGGAAGAGTAAGAAAGGGCACAAAATACCTGCAGTACCCTGGGAAGATCTTGATGCCTTGCTGCAAACCTTTAGCTATATAAAGTACATTAATTAGGAACATTAGCCACTCATCAAAAGGAAAAAAGAAATGATGTCAAGTGCAGTTTATTACTCGCTTATATGGCCACGCAATTGACATCATATAAGCATCAGCCATACTCATCGTATAATCATAAGGGCGAGGCAGGAGTGCATCCCTCTTCATTACAACATTCACCATAACTTCACAAAACTGCTTTCCAAGAGGCTGACCTCCAACCATGGTATTTGGATTAGTAGAAAGAACAGTTCCCTTAGCTATAGGGAGATCAGACCTCAGCATAGCAAACAATATCACATCCTTTCCAACCTGAAGTAGATGATGCATTCATGAGAATTGCATAAATGCAAGGAATAGATTTTAAATCACAAAATGTAAACTTTACAGAAGTATGAAGAACATTACAAGTGTATCATGTGCAAAGCGAGGGGCATCTTCATTTCTTCGTGTGCTTGTAACGTTCATGGAAGGCATTGGTGGGGCTTCATCAACATGCCTATGGACAAGCAAGTTCTCATCATTAATAATGTCCTGATCACAATCTTCATTATCTGCAGAATTGTGAATTTCTTCGCACTGAGCATCATGATGTGCATCAACATGTCCTTCAGACCTTGGGCTCTACATCAAGCATTGGAATAATATCTATTAGGAGTATTTATCAAATTTTGATTGCATAAACACGGACCTATAATGGCACCTAAATACTTAGGTAAGAAACAAAGATATTGAAGTACTTTACCATGTGTTGCCGTGAATTAGAACCATGCTGTGACAAAGTTTCTTCATGCACTTGCTCTTGCAATTCCACAATACGTTGTTCTAGAGTTGCTTTCACACTTTCAGCCTTTTTACGAGCCAAAACTTCCAGTTGAAGCCTTGTTGGCATGTATGACTTCAACCCTGGGGTACCAATCTCTTGGGGTGTTGGTCCTAGACCCAAAACACGGACACGTCCTTTTGGCTCCTTTACTCCACAAACTGCAGCATATACATCGCCTTCTTGAATTGATCTATCTTTCAACTCTGGACGGGCTTCAACAATTGATTTAAGTTCATTCTGTAAAAAAAATGAATAAGTATGTTTATACATCAGGAAGTAACAATACATATTGCAATTGCTTTTCTGGAGGAAACTTACAATTGTTGGGGCTGCCTGCCTTAAAGATACTCCATTCTTTCTTGTATGTGTGTTGATGTAGACTTCATCTCTTCGAGGAGGACGCCCAAGTTCTTGACCCTACAAGTTTTTTTTAACTTTGTAGTAATAAAAATTCCCCAAAATAATGTACTTTGAATTAGTAATTTGAGTGATAGTTTTACCTACCAGATCATGCCTACGACAAGCATGGCTCACACTGCCTGATGTATGATGAAGCTGCAGCTTTGCACGATTTGCTTTTGCTCTTGCTGTACGAGCCTATGTTGAAATCATTAAAATTTACACATATAATACTAAAGAACAGAAGTTCTATAAGCAAGTAATGGGAAAAAAACAAACTCGTTATTTGTTTCTTACTTCAGATTCAGGTGACCTCCAAAAGCCAATAAGAAAATCCCAATCAGCAGCATTTACTCTATTACCAGCTCTTTCCTTCAATTCCTCATCTGTTAATGTTTCATAAAAAAAACTTTACTTTTAAGTCCGCCTTATACTCCTTCCATTTCCTTCCAGCTGTAGCCATAAACCAATTGATGGCAGCATCATCCAGATCATAGATTGCCTAATTTATAGGGTAACAGGGTCAAATTATGTTGTTTTTGGCATGGATCATATGCACAGAAATTGCAGGAAGTAAAAATACAGAGCAAACTTATACATACTAGCTGCTATTAATTTGATATGGCAAGCAAAATACAGAGCAAACTTATACATACTAGCTGCTATTAATTCGATATGCCACTTAGTTGAGAAAAAAATTCAGTGATAAGAGGTGCTCTAATGCTGTACCTTTATGTCAGTCCAAATTGCTAACTTCTTTTCAGCATCAACAAGCCTCCGATCATCACATCCAACCGATAATTTCTTTCTCACTTGACACCCAATGACACTAGAAAGCTTCCTAGCATTTTCTCCAACGGGCTGCCCAAATTCATTCAGTGTTATTTTGATTTTAGGCATGTTGGTAGTCCTTGAGAATATGTCATTCATTTTGGTGATGCCCCTTCCATTCCTCTTCTTTTTTGTACCACCGAGCAAATCTGTAGAAATTATTTTTGAATGTGAAAACAGAATCTATCATAATAAACTATTTATGCTACAACAAAAGGCTACAATACGACCTTCGTTATTGCATAAGAAGTCTCCGGTTGGTTCATACTCAGGGTCATCCACAATCTGCTCATTTGCAGTGTCAACATTATTTTTCTGTGGCCTTGGTCGCAAATTATGACCGTCAATGGGTGCATGACTTGTATGATGAGTTTTCTAAAAAAAAGATCACATGACAGTAGGGATTAGTGTTTCGAAATATTGCAGAGGAATCTGGAAAAAAAGATCACATTACCTTTGTTCTTTTCTTAGCTGGACAAGGCTGTACCACAGTGTTCATAGTAGGAATCTGCAAAGATTGCAGCTGCTCTAAGTTTCTTGCAATGTTTGCCTGGCGTTGTTGCTCATACTCATTAACGTGGGCATCCATATTCTTTCTTCTTAGGGACATTTTTTCCTCCTAAAAAGTACAGAAAAATTAGCAAATTGTGCTTCTATAACCAGTAATGTAAAAGGAAAAAGATTTTGCATGTAATCAGTAGCAGACACAATTTGCAAAGAACACTTACTTCTTAGATTTTTTTAAGACTTTTTTGGATCAACAATGATACCATCTATCTCCGTTCTAACAGCAGGGGCAAACCCATTAACAACATCCACAGTCACATTGGCATTTAGATCAGGCAATGGCACAACTAGCCCATTGCCACTATCTAAGTGCTCACTCTCCAAATTATCCATGTCATAGAAGTCTCTTGGTTTAGACTGAAGAACAGAAACCCACTCAGTATCAACTGGGTCAGGAACATAGAAGACTGGAACTGCCTATGATGCTAGTATGAAAGGTTCATCGGATACTTTTTCACCTGTATTGAATAAATGCTTAAAGTTCACAGTAGTGACCCCGAATTGATCACTTTTTACCCATTTGTCTTGCACTCTGTTGTCTACCCAAGCACACTTGAAAAGAACCACATTTCCTTTATTTTTATAGTTTAATTCAACAATCTCCTGTATAATACCATAATAAGTCTTGTTTCCTATTATGATTCTATCATTGTTTCCCCTTTCAAAGCATGCTGACTCTGCAACTAGAGCAACCCCACTATTTTGGACAGACCTACCCACATCATAGGATTTAGTGTGAAAATTAAATCCATTCATTGTGTAGCTACTATACTTTCGTGCAATCATCATTGGTGCCTTAGCTAAAATTTGAATCTCATCTGGTACTTCCTCACACATTTCTTCCACCTGTGATTAGTATGAAATACTATCATTAAGGTAGATGTCAAGTTCATCTAAAAACACATGTTTTTATGTTATCTTCCTACTTACATGCAACCTAAACCACTCATGGAAGGATTCATGCTGCATTCGGTTGATATCTCGTTTGTTTCGAAGACCAATTGATGATAGATAGCGAGCATGCTTGCTGCAAAGGACAATTTATCAATTTACCATGCAAGGAAAATAATACATGTTGTGTGAAGTGAATAGAGAACTTACTCCAAGTAAGGTCCTATGTTGACATAGTTGAACAAAACATATCTATGTGCTTGAAGCCAAGTCTTGTGATCTAAAGTCACTGTGCACTTCCCGGCTAGACACCGACCATTGCTATGAAAGAAAGGAGTTGTGTTGCAAATTTCTGTTTGCTGCCCTTCATCACTTCTAAGTGGCCGGCTAAATTGAGTCTCATCATGTAAATATCGGGCACATAGCGTAAGGCTATATAAAACAAAGAACCCTCCATAATTGATCCCTCCGGATGGCTTTTTGTACGAACATCACCCTTACATCTCATCAGAAACCTATACACATATATAATTGGCTCATAATGCTGTAAAAATAATAGGTACTATTTTTTTCTTATGCTGCACTGTGCCTACAGAAATTACCTCTCAACAGGCCACATGCTACGAAAATGTACTGGACCAGCAATTCTTGCTTGGGCAGGAAGATGAACCATCAAATGTACCATAATGTCAAAAACTGAAGGAAGGAATATAGTCTCCAAAAGGCTTAAAGTTTCAGCTATATCAGCCTCTAGACTATCCATATCACTTATCCGAAAAACTGGTGCACAAATCTTCTTGAAAAAATGACTAACACGAATCACTGCAGCACTAACTACTTCTGGCAATATTTTCCTCACAGCAAGCGGTAGTAACTGTTGTAGAACAATGTGGCACTCATGACTCTTAAGACCAAACACCTTTCTCTCACTAACATGAACATTGGGTCGTATATCAGATGCATAACCAGCAGGAAACTTTACCCCTTTTAGTACTTCACAAAATAATCTCTTCTCATCAAGACTCATTGAATATGGTGCAGGCGGTAAATAAAATTGGTCTTCAAGTTCAACAGGGTGGAGATCACTTCTAATACCTAGAGCTTGAAGGTCTAAACGAGAATTCAGGTTATCCTTAGATTTCCCATCAGTACCCAAGAATGTATTAACAAAGTTCTCGTACACATTTTTCCCTATGTGCGTGACATCAAAATTATGCCGCATCATCAAATCTTTCCAATATGGAAGTTTGAACCAAATAGATCTCCTTTTGAAAATGACTAATGGCTCCCCTGCCTTGCGTCTCTTGCTTACTGGTTTCTTTCTAGATGGATCCTTGCCAAAAACTGTAACAATATCTTTAGTACACTCCAAAATTTCGTCTCCAGAAAGAGGAGTAGGTGCTGTCCTAAGTTCAGTTGAACCAAATTTATGGACATCGAACCTGAATGGGTGTTTTTCAGGCAAGAACCTACGATGACCCATATAGCAAGTCTTGCTGCCATTGCCTAGTCTAAGTGAACATGTATAAGAGTGGCAATCAGGACATGCTGCTTCACCAGATGTGACACAACCGGATGCATAGCCTAGATTGGGGAAATCAGTAATTGTCCACAATATTGCTGCACGCAATTGGAAGTGCTCACCCTTTGAAGCATCATAAGTTTTGACTCCATTTTCAAACATATCTAACAAATCATAAACAAGTGGCTGGTAGTAAACATCCATATCACTACCAGGAGCATGCCGCCCAGGAATCAACAAAGAAAGGATGAAATTTGATTGCTTCATGCACATTGAAGGTGGAAAATTATAGGGAATACATATACCAGGCCAAATGCTATAGCTAACATTCTGTGTCCTATATGGATTAAAACCATCGGTGGCGAATGCAAGACGGATATTGCGGCTATCCGAAGCAAACTCTGGATGTTTAACATCAAAGTCTTGCCATAGAGGAGAATCTGCAGGATGCCTAAGAACACTATCTCTTGTTCTCTCCTCATCATGCCATCTTGTTAGACTTGCTGTTTTAGAAGACAGAAATAATCTTTGGAGCCTCTTCTTTATTGGGAAATAGCGAAGAACCTTCTTAGGAACCTTATATACATGTTTCCCATCTAAACTCTCCCTAGCTGATTTCCACCGTGAAACCTTACATTTTGGACATGAATCAGATTTTTCATGCTCCTTCCAATAGAGAATGCAATCATTTTCACGAGCATGAATGCTAATGTACCCAAGTCCTATGGACTTAATCAATTTCTTAGATTCATAGAAGTTTCTAGGTAGTGCTGAACCCTTAGGTAATGCATCATTTAGTAGATCAAGTAGAAGGTCAAAACTTTTATCAGTCCAGCCTCCAAGGAGTTTGATGTGAAGCAATCTAATCAGGAAACGCAGTTTTGTATACTTCTTGCAAGTAGGGTACAACTCTTGACTATTGGCTTCTACCAACTTCTGAAGGGCACGTAGTTCATCACTAGGCTGAACATAACTGTTGTCTTCAAAATCCCCTCTATCATCTAAACCACAAGCTAAGTCTCTAAGCAATTCAGATATTTCATCTTCTTCATTGGACTCTTCCATAAGATCAGCACCATCAATATTTCCATGATTCTCATAAGAGGTACTTGCTTCTCCATGTAAATTCCATGTTGTGTACCCTTTTATAAACCCACCACATATCAAGTGCTCACATACATCACTTGCCTCTCTCCAAAACGAGTTAACACATTTTCTGCAAGGGCATAATATCTTGTCCCCTACTACTGAATTTCTAAATGCATAAGCTAGAAAACCGTTCACTCCTTGTAAATATTTCTTTGTGTGCCTACATGCAATATATTATGTAAAATCTCATGTTAACTACAAAACACTTTTAACATTTCAAAAGTAGTTGTGTTGTACCTAGGCTCATTATTGATCCATGTTTTATCCATACGCCTTTATAGGGAGATCACACCGCGCTAAGAATATATCCTTACACAGAGAGTGCAACCACTCAGCATATCACAAGCTTAGAAGAAAGCTGACAACACGGCATAAGAACTCGAGAAACAGAACCATACCGTTACTCAAGCTCCTTCACCCAACTGTAGGTGTCCAGAGAAATTCCAAATGCTTGCAGCTACAAATCCTGCTCCTGCAAAAGTAGTATATATATTATCAAGAAATGGAGCCAACAGCCCAACTGTACTTGTGTAGTAGTGTTTGTTTAACATATACATCCTGAGATTATTTGCTTCCTATATGGCCATGCAACTGAACATATACATCCTGAGATTATTTCATATTAGAACATACAAACCAACCACAAGTTTTTGGCACATACAGTAATGAAACTGCATGTATCTCACAACAGTTTTTTGGCTGAAGATTGTCATCATCCTTAACTTGCAGAAAAAATTCTCGCTAAAAAAATGTAACCAAGCATTGATGAATAACATGAAGCACATACATATAAGCATTGCTCATTTTCAACATATACTGCATACAACCATACACATACAGACATACTAACATACATTCATACAACACCAACTGATCAATACCACATCAGCACATCCATTGTAAATTACAAGTTACATAGCCAACTATTTCCAATTCTCAATTTCTCATAACCAGTCCAATTAGCCAAATAACCAGGCACAGACATACTGACAGAGTGACAGTTCAAAACTTCAAATGTTCAATGTTAGCCACTACCACTAGCCAGGCACAGAACAACTACTCACCGGCGGAGCCGGAGCTGACGCCTGACGTGGTCTGCGGTGGCGGCGGAGCGGAGGGCTGAAGGGCGGAGCCGGAGGCACAGTCGCCGCCTCGCCGGTCGTGCGGAGGGCAGAGCGAAGGCCGGAGGGACGGCCGGAGCGGAGGGCGGAGCCGGAGGCACGGTCGCCGCCTCGCCGGTCGTGCGGAGGGCAGAGCGGAGGGAGGGCCGGAGCAGAGCGCCCAGATCTGGAGGTCGCCGTGCTGGCAGAGTGCCGGAGCGGTCGGAAGGGCGGCGCGGTGCTGCGCGGAGGCGGAGCGGAGGGCCGGCGTGGCGCGAAAGCGGAGCGGTCGGAAGGGCGGCGCGGAGGCGGAGCGGAGGGCCGACGCGGTGCGGAGCGGAGCTGCGGAGGCGGAGCGGACCGGAGCGCGGCACGGAGCGGAGCTAGGGTTCGGAATGTGGCTGTGGACGCGGCCGCTCCGCGCTCGCCGCTCGGGCGCCTTTATCGCGTAGCGAAATGGATTTGGGGGTGGATTGATGGGGGGAGGGCGCGCGCGGGAGCGGATTTATGGAGGGCGGGCGCGGGCGAGGGGGAGGAAATTTGGCGGCCTGTGCGCTGTTTTGGCGGGCGGTGCGGCGAGAGACGAGGGAAAGAGAAGGTTGGCGGTGGCAAGGGTTTCATTTCCTAGGGTTTTGATGTTCTAGGTGGGTTGGGCCCATTACAATTCGTGCGCGAGGGCTCTGGTCATCTATACCGACAGACGGTTCAACGTATATAGCATGAATTCCCGACTGACAGTTCAACACCTAATGTAAATAGATATACCGACAGACAGTCAATCGGCAAAGGTAGGATTACCGATTGACGATTTGTCACCAACTTTTACCGTCTAACTGTCCATCGGTAATTATACATTTTTAGCGACAGACATCTGACGGTATTTTGGTGTTGTGGTGTAGTGTATATATATAGTAAAAATGTATTTTTCTTATATATATATATATTCTCATATTATATTCTCATATTTGAAAACGAATCGGATAAACGTTGGATATGAATACGAATCAGGGAATTATCGGATACAAATTTGGATTGGATTATACTCAAAATCAGATCGAATTTGACTAATTTTCATATTCCAATAATTATTCGTGACCTCTCCTATTTAAAACATAGCACCGAATTACTTTTAATATTTTAAATTGACAAATAGCTAACTCTAACATGTAACTGCACATTAAATATTGACAGCAACAAATAAATCATTTATCTCACGTATTTATATAATACAATTTCTGAGAACAGCTTCATATCATATGGCACAATGAAGTTTAACAAATTGACACCTATTTTATAGTAATATTTATGCCCTATTTCCTCTAGTTTATCATGTAATAATTGATTATTGGTGCTATTTTGTCATTAATCCTAACTAATTCTAGATATACAGTAAATTAATCGGTTATAAACATATCAAATTTGACTAAAAAAGCATGCAAAAATGTTTATTGTGGGATGTGCCAAAATAAAAAACATAAAATATCAAATTAGAGTCTACTATGATGACGGGCTCATCGAGATGATCAAAATTCATATATAACATGCCCAATTTGAAGGTCAGATGCAAAAGATACGTATTAACTAGTTGTTGCTATTATATATACCGAATCCGAATATCCGGATCCGAACCCATGTTAGGCCATACCGAATTCGTATATGATATTTGGGACTTCGCCAGTTCAACATTCGAATTCAGATCTATTTTCTATTTGGATTCAGAGATTAAGTATCCGGATTCGACAGATAATCCAGCCAAATCTGAATTCGTTTTCACACCTAGATTTATCCCCATGGAATTGCACTCAAACTTTATATTGCTCCTTGATCTCCTCTTGTACGGTAGCCTTGCTTGCCCACGGTGGCACAGCCCATCGAGCCATCTTCTCGTGCGAGTGCCTTGCACGTGTGACCCATAAGTTTCCTTTTTCTATGGTATTTTTTCTTTGAGTAAAGATTATCTTCTCTTTTAGTTTTTAAATTACAAAGTAATATATTTCTCTAAGTACAAATATCTAATGGCTACCATATATAGTTTAGCTTAAGCAGTGGCGGATCCAGAAATAGCACAAGAGGGGGCTAACTTATAACAAAATAAAAACATAGACATGATAAATACCAAACAACGATGTTTGAATACTTCTTTTGTAAGAGTAACACAAGTGAGATACCTTAGTAAAATAGTTCACTGAATTCTAACACATATGAGGATAGTTAGTAGAGTAAACTCAAAGTTTCTAGATATTTCACTTTTGACAACCTACAGTAAATAAAGGAAATAAGCATTAACATAATGCATTAGGCAACATGATATTCTAAAACATAAACCATCGTTTATATAAACCAATCCACACAACTACACAGGCTTACACAAGCAGAAGCAGTCATCATATGACAATGACAAGGATCAACAATTATGACAATGAATAATACCAGCAATCTTAAATTCTTAATATCATATGACAATGAACAATACTCATTAGATCAAGCAGTTCTAGAATTATCATTTCCACCAAGCAGTCATATGACAATGAATAATACCAGCGGAGGCGAGTAGATGACCGACGACAAGAGTCACAGAACCAGGACAAGGGCAACCGACTCAGGATTAATTTGCAATGTTCATACACCTCCAAGTAGGCACACTGTCCCTGTTGGGTTGCTATCACCTCCACCAAACTCCCCTAAAATTTTAGTTAGAATTATCATTTCTTTGTTTCAACAAGCTGGTTTCACATGAAATAACCTAAAATGCTGAAAGCCTGATACTTGGCATGACAAATATTGTTCCAATCAGGACTGATGCACAGTAGCACATATGAATCAATGAATGGATGGATGCCTTTCTTCTATTCTACCAACAAATCCTGCTATTGTTCAATGTTCAATTGTTTATTGATGAGCAGAGGTGGTCGGAGGCGCAGGGGCGGGTTGTAGGCGCCGGGCGAAGCTGGGGGCGGGGCCGTGTGTGGCTAGAGCTGGGAAGTGGAGCACTGGAGACGGAGGGCGGTCGGGCGAGCCGCGGGCGCCGGGTGGAGTTGGGGGGCGGCGCTTCCCGTGGCTGGACTTGAGGGCCGAGCGCCGGATGCAGAGGGGTGAGCCTCGGGCGTCGGGTGGAGCTGGGGCCAGCACCGTACGTGGCTGGAGCTAGGGGCGACGCGTGGCGTGGCGGCGCCAGCGGTGGAATCAGGTGGGGCGGGCGGGTGACTAGGGTTCAGGAGACACCGAGATAGGGACAAGGCGTCCTACGCAAGAATGCAGGTCAATAGCGCCCGTGGGAGGGGGTTAACTGCGCAAGGGGGGTTGTTGAGCCTAGGCCGTGTACTATATAGCCCATATGGACACTACCTTAGCTGGGCCAGAACCCGAGCTACAGCTCCCTAGCCTGGGCTCTGGGTCTTCCCCTAAGCTTAAGCAAGACCTACCAGATTAATAGCTATATGTTTTTAAAGAATTTCTAGCATATTTCTCTATTTTTAAATAACATCTAATATTCATATTTAATTAGGATCCACCTAATCAAGATTTTCTTTTTTGTAAGAATTTCTAGTATATTTTTTCTCGGCAGCTGTAAACCATCTGTTATAAGCTTTTATTATATTATAGGCTACACCTGATCAAAACATTTTTGAGTACTTTAGTTTTCCGTACAGTCTAGCTAGCTCGTGCTTACCTAACAACACACCTTACTAAGCTCCTCTTATTTCTAGGACTAGAAAAGAACATCAAAGATCTATTCATGTAACACCGTGGACTAAAATTCGCTGATGTCCAGCCAACCAATAGGGCGGGCCCAAGTGTACATAACACCTTTACGCTTACATCTCTTTCTTTCATGTAAAAGGTTTAACATCAAGGTGCTACCATTTAGGCCGACGGATATATTATAGTGTAACTCAACTTAAAATTACAATGTGGCACTAAAGGTTAGGGTTTTACAATCCAATGTGAACCTACTCAATTCACCAATTCATTCTATGGAGTTCAACCGGTAAAGCACTTGAGGCGAGGCAGTGCTCGAATCCCATCTCGTTTAACATGTGAACTGATTTTGAGTTTATTGGTATCTGATCCTGTATAATGGTTGGTGCCTGGTCTGTAAGGCAGGTGCTCTGATCAACCCATCCGCTTGAAAAGAACATATAAACAAATTGCAATAGACTGCATAACAGAAGACTTCTAAGTCAAAAGGCTTCCTAAGATCAAAGGTGCTGTTTGAATGTTAGCAATAGTCCGGGTTTGGTAACGCTAAAACATAGACAAAGCTAATTATTGGCAAAAAAAAAATTGTTTAGATCATGTCCAAACCAAAATTTGATGTTACCAAATTTTGGTGACCGATTTCTTCGCTCTCAGATTGCTTACGTGTGATATTGTATTTTATTGGTGTAACCAAGATTTCATGGGCATTACCAAATTATAACCAACCAAATGACAACCAATTTTCATTAATGTTACCAAATTTTAGTAATATTTTCGTTGGCTAGCATGCAAATAGAACCCAAAATCAGCTTTTTAGTTACTAAGTTTCTCTTGCTAATACAGTAAAGTGACAACTACATCTAACTACTAGTATATTAAGTCTTACGAAATATTTCTTATTGTCCTTGGTTTATCAATGTAAGCACGTATCTTTTGAAATCTTTGACTTGATCATGCAGTTGCCCTATAAGTTCTTAATACGTTCCCTCTAAATCCAAGCACTTAGTTACTTCAAAATATAAGCACATGGTAGAGTTGGATCCAGAAATCTTTACATTCCCTCGAAGACCACGTCACATTCGTTAGATCGAACTGTTGCAGGTGGCAAATCACACACACATATATACATATATATACATATATATATTCCCATATATGCCTTACGTAATTTTCCCATATATATACATATATATATACATATACATATACATACACACACACACACACACACACACATATATATATATAGTATAAATAACAGGGGCACCTAGGTGTCTGGACACCTAGTCTCATTACCTTTGGATTGCTTTTAGATGCGTGCTAGTGTGATTGAGACTTTCCATCCATGATTAAGACTTTCCTTCCATGATTGATTTAGCATGCCTAATATATTACATACCATACATACCATTGCTCTAGCACGTATCTAAAAGCAATCTAACGGCAGCGAGCCTAGGTGTCTGGGCACCTAGGTGTCCCATTTCAGCGTCCTATATATATATATATAGGAAAACTACTTTTTACTCCCGGGTGTAATTACACCCACCTCTAATATACCACTTAAACAAACTTGAAATACTCCTTTATCACTTTAGGTATACTCATATACTAATTATAAGATACTCCAATGTAAACCATACGAAAAATTTGCAAGGGAGTCCATAGGTTTTAGCGTATTTTATACATACCTTCATATACGCACATAAAAAGGAGTATGTCAAAAAAATATACATACCACCTCTGAAAAATTGTTCATACCACCTATATGGTCTTAAATACTCGTATACTACATGTACATACCGTTCGTTACGCGAGATACTCCTTACATTGTGAGATACGACATAGGGTGTAATTACACCTGGGAGTAGAAAAGAGGCTATATATATATATACACACACAGGGGCGGATCTACAGTAATTCATGGGTATTCAGCTGAATACCCAAATTTTTTTGCAAAAAATCTGCTATATATTAGGTATAGTATATATGTATATTAGTAATTGGGTTTAAATTACAGTATTTGAAGTGAAAAACGAGCTCCGGCCGACTGAATCGTCCCACGCGCCGAACGGCCCACTGCGCGGTGCGCCTTTGGCCTCCCACGCCCAGGACCAGTGGCCCACTCCGCCACTCGCGCTCGCGCTCACCCACTCCGTCTCGAGTCGACCTCCTCAATCCTCACGCCTGCGCCGACAGCGCCGTCTTCGGTTCCTCTCCTTGGCCGCGAGGGGAGGAAGGCGGCGGCCTGGCGCCATGACGCGCTCGCGGAGCTGCCTCCGGCGAAGCTAGGGTTTTACTTCCTTCCGCGCCTTAGGGGCGACGCGGCCGCTGCCGCGGAAAGCTTCATCTTCGCTTGCCGCGGACCATGAAACCCTAGCGTTAGCCTCCCATGGCCGCTGGATCCGCGACCGCCGCGCCGGCGTTCGGACGGCGACGGCGAAATTGCGGCGCCGATGGAAGGAAGGCGGTGCGCGAGGTTGATTTCCCATGCCCGCTTGGGTTGAGATCCGCGTCAAGGTAATGTCACGTCTTATTCTGTTTTTTTTAAGATTTGTTGGGAGCAATTCGTGTGCTATCCTACCTGGTCGGAAGTTTAGTTGCATGTTGAAATGCACAAAATTCTCCCCGTGATTTTAATTAGATGGTAGACTCGTCAAATTTTCCTGGCCTTCATATCCCTATGGTTCTCTTTGTTATAGTTACGACTTAATAGCATTCATATGCCAGTTACGAGTTACGAGAGGCTTAACATGTTCTTCCTTGCAATTTATGCTGAAGTTAGGTGGTCCCTGACTCCCTGTTATAGGGCTCAAAATTTCCATATGGTATATTGATTATGCGATAAAATACTTACTTAGTTAGTTAATACTGATTGCTCCTTTTTGGGGGGTTCATCTTCTTGTTTAACAAACCTTTGCTAGTCCCTGATATTGACAAATGACAAGCCTTGTTTTTTCAGAACTGATTAGCACGATTCATCTCCTTTATCTTAAATGTAACTTGTAAGTTATATAACCTTTATAAACTTTGTACTGCTCTTGTGCTATGAAAATTGCGATGCTAGCTGTGATGGTATGTTCATTTGGAGCAAGATGAAGTTTGCTCTCAGTAGGTTTGAGTGGGGTTGAATCTGTTATATGGATTTGGTTTGCACACTCTTGGAAGCTTGTTAATTCATCGCTAGTTCTTCTCTGGTGGTGAGTTTGAACTTGTGAAATGACGAGATGTTCATCGCTTCCATGTCGAAATATTCTTAAGTGTTATTGACAGTGCAGTACGAACAATTGTACTTTAATTTTTGCTATTATGGACCTTTATGTTTTTTATTGAACAATATTTTTGTAACTTCGAATACTCATTCCGAAATTCCTGGATCCGCCACTGTATGTGTGTGTGTGTGTGTGTGTGTGTATATATATATATATATATATATTGCTCCGTTCTTTTGTGTGATGACTGATTTTTTTGGCTACTATTATGGCATTTGCTATAACAATAGATAGGTTCTACCTTTTCCCTTTAGAGATATAGAATCAAGAGAGCTAGAAAGAGCCGGTAGATGTAGAGAGAGAGAAAGAGCTAGTGAGTAAAAATGGATGAGTCTCCCTTGCCTTATACCCTCTTGAGGTTTATATACATGAATGGGGGCAAGATGGAAAGTTCCTATCCTGTCCCTCAATAATTGTAAAGAGTAAGGTATATCGGTACATTACTTCATACATATAGCACTATGCCATTAGACTTACTCTAAGGCCCACCAGGCACTTCTGACGACCCAAGGGGCTAAGTACCCACCCCCCGCCACACACACACAATAGTATTTCCTCGACAACAAGCTTTGAGGTCTCGAGGGATGAGTTGAGGGAGCTAACCATCCTAGCCCCTTTGGGGTCTGGATACCTAAGGCAATCCAAGATGGGTCTTGCCTCCCTTAGCAGGGATGCACTCTACCCTACAGAGATCAGGTGGAGATACCGGAGTAGCCCAATCGAGGTCATGCCTCCGAAGTAGGTGGCACCCAAGGGCAGAGTCGTCGACGTAGGGACGCCCTGCCAAGGCGATGCCAACGAGGCAGGCGGCGAAGTCCCGCGATAAAGTTGAAGCCATCCTATTGAGGCCATGCCTCGAAAGCAGACAGAGTCATCGAGATAGAGCCACCATACCGAGGTAATGCCTACTAGGCAGGCGGCGAAGTCATGGCTACCCTATCGAGCCTGTGCCTTTGAGATGAACGGTGTGCAGCCATTGAGGTAGGGTCGCCCTGTCGAGGCGATTCCTACAAGGCAGGCGATGAAGTCGTCTTGTCGAGGCCACGCCTTGGAAGCAAATGAGGCCATCGAGGCAGACTCACCTTACCGAGGCGATGCCTACTAGGTAGGCAGTGACGTCGTGGTCACCCTGTTGAGGCTGTACCTTCGAGACGGGCAACACTCTGTATCCTTTCTAATAGCCCGGCATTGTGTGAGATTCACAATAGGCAGTGAAATCCCATGGCAAAGCCAGAGCCATCCTATCAAGGCCGCACCTTGGAAGTAGACAAGGCCATCGAGGTAGACCTGCCCTGCCGAGGCGATGCCTACTAGGCAGGCAGCGAAGTCGTGATTGCCCTGTCGAGGCCATGCCTCCAAGATGGACAGCGGGTAAAAACAAAGCTATCGAGGTAGGGCCGCTCTGCCGAAGCGATGCCTACTAGGTAGACGGCGAAGTCATGGCCACCCCATCGAGGTCGTACCTTCGAGATGGGTGGTGCTCTGTGTCCTTGCCGGTGGCCCGGCATTGTGTGAGATTCGCCTTATTGCTGCCTTTTCTAATGGCCTAGTAATGTTCCCCTTCTACCATGGTGGTGCGCCTACTAGAGGCAAAAACACCTTACGGTGGCACGAACTGACAGATGTTGCCATGTGCGAAATAAGGTGTGTCACAGCAATGGTATCCTGTTAGTGTAGGTAGGCCGAACTCTCGTTCTACCTTAAAAAGCCAACACCAACAAAGGGCGAGTGACGTGGCTCGAGGAGGGTGCTAATGCACGTGAATGCAGGAAGGCCAGACGGCCCACCATTCCCTTGCCTCCAAAAACAACCCCCACAGAGGGCTACCAGTGTGGCCCAAGGAGGGAGCTAACGAACACAGAGGTAGGGAGACCGGACTGTCATTCCTCTATCTTCAAAATCAGTGCTCATGGAGGGCAAGCGGCATGGCCCGAAGAGGGTTCTAACGCACACCAAGGCAGGGATACTAGACCACCATTCCCTTTCCTTCAAAAGCAGTGCCCACAAAGGACAAGCGGTGTGGCCTAAGGAGGGTGCTAATGCACGCGGAGGTAGAGAGGCCAGAACACCATTCCCCTACTTTCAAAATCAGTGGCCACAGAGGGTGAGCGACATGGCCCGAGAAGGGTACTAACGCACGCGGAGGTAGGGAGGCTGGACCGTCATTCCCCTACCTTCAAAAACAATACCCATGAAGGGCGAGTGGTGTGGCCTAAGTAGGGTGCTAACGCATATGGAGGTAGAGAAGCCGAACCACCATTCCTATACCTTGAAAAATAGTGCCCACGGAGAGCGAGTAGCATTGGCTAAGGAGGACACTAAAGCATGCGGAGGTAGGGAGGCCAGATCGCCGTTCCCCCTACCTTCAAAAATAGCACCCATGGAGGGCGAGCAGCACATGCTTGCTAGAGCAAGGGACTCCCTAGTGGGACATATGTGAAGGCATGACATGCACCAGGGCACTAGTAGAGTGGGGGACTTTGTGGTGTGGCACATGCGAAGTTGCGATATTCACCGAGGACTTCACTAGTATGGGGAACTCCCTAGTAGGGCGTGCACGAAGGCGCAATGTGCACCGGGGACACCGCTTAGAGCGGGGACTCCCTGGTGGTATGCACACAAAGGCACAATATTCACTGGGGACTCCGCTAGAGGGGCTCACGCGCGCTTTATCCCCGTCCTCCGTTTGAGCGTCGTTGAAGACTGACCTTGAAATCTTATACTCTGTAGAGTTGTTTATACTCTGTGTAGTACGCTAGTATGTGAGGCCACCATGCAGTTTGTTTAGAGTTCCACAGGGTTGGGCTGGGATGCGTGAGGATCCCGGAACTTATTTTATACCCCGTAGAACACACCGGGGCATGAGGCCGTTGTGTGGTTTGTTTAGAGTTCCATAGTACTGGGCTAGGATGTGCGAGGGTCCCAGTGCTTATTTTATCCTCCGTACAGTATGTCAGAGCACGAGCCCACCGCGTGGTTTGTTTAGAGTCCTGGGGATTGGGCAAGGACATGCGAGGGTCCTGACACCTATTTTATACTTTGTAGAGTACATCGAGACATGAGGTCACCGCATGGTTTGTTTAGAGTCCCAGGAACTAGGCAAGGATGAGCGAGGGTCCCAGCGCTTATTTTATACTCCGTAGAGTATGCTGGGGCATGAGGCCGTCACGTGGTTTGTTTAGAGTCCCAAGGACTGGGCCAGGACATGTGAGGGACAGAGGCATGCGTTGGTGCAGTGCTAATTAATTAGAAATGCATAGCTAAAATTCAATACGCACCGCGTAACAAAAATAATAAAAGTTAACTCACGTATTTTTTCTACGTCGTTCATCTCCGCCAACCATATAAGTGAGGATTTGTTGTGCAAATAAACTAAAATTTTCATACAAGACTTTCACTTGAGCTAATGTGCCATAGAAATTCGCCGATAGAATTCATTCCGCATTGCACAACAAAAATCGTAGAAGGTAGGACATGCACTTTCGCCTATGCTATCTGGCTATTTCAACCTATACAATCAAACAGTTGTTATCTAAATGAGCTGATAGTTCTACGTTGTAATCCCACTTGCACCACTAACGTGGCATAAAAATTCACCAATAGAATTCACAAAAATAATGAAAGTCAGCATACACGTTTTTTCCTACATTGTTCTTCTCCGTCAACTATACAAGTGAGCATTTGTACTAATTAATTGTGAGTACAATAAATTATCGTGCATGCTTAATTAGCACTACATGGTTAGCGCTAATTAAATATAATTAGCACTAAATAAAATACTATTAGTTTAGTGCTTTAATTAACACTAATTAATTGCACTTAGCGCTAATTAATGGCTAAATAGTGCTAAAGAGTAGCGCTACAGTGCAAACAGTAGAGCCGCTTTGCACAATTCGGTTGGAGTCAGCCTGCTGCCTTGCCACGTGTTGTCCAATCTGCCTAGCTACATGTCATTTATCGCACCTTCCAGCTAAAGAGTCTATTTTGTAAAAAAGTACTAGATGGCTAAACTTGAAAAAGAAAAATATTTCCTAGGACCATATGTATGAATAGCTCAAAAAAAAACCTGCCTCTGCAGCTGCAATCGAGCAAGCCGCAAAGCCCCCAGTTTTCCTCGGAATTCGTGCAATTACTTTATCGTGCGTACCGATCAGTGCTAATTTTTAGGGTAACTACTACCTCTCCATCGTGCGTAGCAGTATCTAGGTGGAAACGGATCGGATATAGTTGAATAGCCTCAAATACGAATATAAATTCATATTTTTAAAACGAATATAAATATGAATTCGAATATTCTTAAATACATATACAAATATTCTCGAATACGAATACGGATTTTTTCGGATACGAATATCGGATAAAACGGATTCCTAACGGTTTTGTCGATTTTTCACCGGTTTTTGACCGGTTACCGGTTTTAAACCACCTAAATTCAAATTTTGAATCACAAAATTCGTACGGATTTTTCATGTGTTCTAGAAACGGATCGAATACAAATCGAATAGTCTCGAATACGGATACGAATATTCTCAAATACAAATGCGAATACGAATATTCTCCAATACGGATATGAATATTCTCGAATACGAATACGAACATTTTCGAATACGGATTTTGCTTACCACATTCGTGTTTTCTCGGATACGAATACCGGATAAAATGAATTATCTATTACTGTTTTCCACCCCTTGGTACAGTCCTCCTAGTAACTCTTACCGTAGGAGTAGCTTTTACAGAGGCCTGGAGCAAAGGCTACTACGTACGTTCCTTTTGTTTATTTTGTTTTTGGTTTTTTAAAAATTAAGATAAATGGGATGGTTTCGTGCAGTAACTTCTCAAATCCGTTTCTCTAAATGATCTTTTGAGTTTAAAACTATATGTGTCGTTCATATCAATATCCCTATTGTCCACCACTATCTCGAAAAGCATGAAAAAAACATCAGCCGTAGCTAGGGATGGGAAACAGTAACGGATAATCCGTTTTATCCGATATTCGTATCTGAGAAAATATAAATGTGGTAAGCAAAATTTGTATTAAAAAATATTTGTATTCGTATTCGAGAATATTCGTATCCATATTTGAGAATATTTGTATTCGCATTCATATTCGAGAATATTCGTATTCATCTTTGAGACTATTCGATTCGTATTCGATATGTTTCCAGAACCCGGGAAAACCCGGGTGAATTTTGTGATTCGAAATTTGAATTTAGGCGGTTTGAACTCGGTAACTATTTCGGTAACCGGTGAAAAACAGCAAAACTGCTAGGAATTTGTTATATCGAGATTTGCTACATAAATTGTAGGAGGATATTTGTATTTGACCGAGTGAAGTACATATTCGATTCGAATTCATATCCGTTATGACATATGATTCGTATTCATATGCAAGAATATTTGAATTCATTTTCGCTTTAAAAATATGGATTTATATTCATATTTGAGACTGTTCAATCGTATTCAATTCGTTTTCATCCCTAACCGCAATCCAAAAAAATAGAACTGTTGGGGTTGGAGGGGGGCACGCAGCGCACCACCATCCCTGGAGCGTGGTCCAGGTCGTAGGGGCTACGACCATCGTCAGTGGGAGTAAGGGCGTGTTTGGTTTGCTCCCTGGGCCGTGCATGCTTGGTCAAGACGCAGCCGGGAGCTCGCCGAGAGGCCGTTTGGTTGTCGACCTGGCTCGCTCCCAGGCCCAGGCCACCAAAATCGAAAGCCTGGACACACCAGCCTTCCAGGTGACTCAATCCACTGTTCCTATCTTCAATCTATCATTCCTGCTTTTATCTATCAATTTCAGACATAGACTTTCAACCAAATAGCACATCCTCAAGTTTGCTTAGCTAGACAAAAAATTATCAAAATGTCAAGCTACTTCTGGACACCACTTTTATTAGGCATGAAGTTTACGGCTCCAACCAAAGGCCCTGGTACGTGCCGATCGAGATAAGGTGGGCTGCTCCTTCCTTGGTGGAGACTAGAGTACATATACACGAATCCATGTGGACGTGGGTGCGGCATACGGAGGGGAGCCAGGCGAATCTTTCGTCCGATCACGCCGTCGATGGAAGGGGGGACTCGATCGGCCCGGTGGCACGCATGGGAGGGGACGGCGAAGGGGACGTGCCGCCCGGCAATGTTGGAAAAGCGATGGCTTCTTGTCGCGGGGTTTTGCCTTTCCCTTCCGTCGGCTGATTTGCTAGATTTGTATCCGCGATAGGTGTGTTTTAAGTACCTTATGATGGTACGTACGAACCTACAGGCTACAGCGTTGATGTCGTATTAACGACTGCACTGCATACTTCCTGTAGCCCAGAGAATCTCTATTATTTGTTCCAACACGGGAACACCCGACCATGAAATAATTAGACTCCGTTTGGGAGACGCGTTGGAGGGCTTCGTTCTGCCGACCAATCTAATAGCTAATTAATATAACTAGAAAGTAAAAAACAATCGCACAAGCAAATAATTTAAAAATAGATAAATAACAACAAAAATACTAACTAACGGTATACCGTTAGTTGTTTTTCCAACAGGATAGCTAATCACCGTTGGATTCTGCACTCTCAAGTAATATTAGATGTCCACAGTCCTATCCAAATCACATGCCTTATCTAAATCCCTCAAACCCAACTACTCATTACTAAACCTCACGCTTTCTCATCCTCTTCCTTCTCTCTCTATCTCACCAATGAGCAGCAGCATGAGTGAGGTGGCGCAGCATGGCGTGGCGCTGCAGGGGTGGTTGTGAGCACACGGAGATGCGCGGTGGCATGGGCTCCCGTAAGCGTGGCAGCGGATAGTGAGCAGGAAGGCAGCTTGGCTCTTGGGCCAGCGAGGCCAAAAACCCAGTGTGATTTAGGCTCAAAGACATGTATCCAAGCAAGCAAAGCATCAACAGCACAAACGCCACATCCTGGTCCACGACCTTTGTCACCGACCTCATTGCCTACCTCGACACGATGGGTCTCGGCGAAGCGAAAGCAGTAGGACTTGGCACTAGGACTTGCTGGTAGCAGCTGCACCACTAGTTCAGAATTCTTTTTGTATAGAGAAAGAAAAGGAGGAGGAAGAAGAAGAGATGAATCAATCAGAAGATTCATGGATCAACACATCCGCATGCCTATGTCTATTTTGCAAACTTATTCAGTTTATTTTGATACTACTCTCTCTCTACTGGTTCAGAAGATTCTCTACTTCTTCCTTAATTTCTTGTTTACTTGTGGTAGGGGATGAGTGAGAGGGAGAGAGTTTTGAAATGACACCAGATGCAAAGTGCACTTGTTATCCGGTAAAGAGACCACTGAACTTCACTTGCATTATTGGCCTAGAAAGATGGCCTCCGAAGGAGTCTAAGTTTCGGTTGATGTTTGGATTGGAATCTGGATTGCATTGTTTGTTGCAAGACTTATCAACTCCTAGTGGAGTTTCAACTTATCTCGGTAGTTGATTGCTTGATTAAACGTTAGAGAAACTCTTGTTGTGCATAGGGTAGGTGATTAGGGAATTTTTCGGACTTATTCTTTTTGAGGTACATGGTGAAACTGATTACCAAGTTAGCTAACCGGTGTATGAACCCCCCTTTAACCAAGTGCACTCTTAGAAAAAGAGAAACTGACATGACCAAGTTGCAGTAATTTGAACAACATCATAGCTGAAATTCAAACATGAAGAGAAGAGGACTTCAGCATGTTTCAGTGTTGGCTGAAAGCATATTTGGGATGTGAGATGCCTTGCTCAAGTTTCAACAGGTTCCAGACAAGTTTCAGTAGGTTGCGTACAAGTTTCTTATAGTATTTTCAGACAAAGTTCATTCTAATTTGCTCGAGTTTCTTGAAGTTTCAGTTTCTGAAACCTAAAAATCACCTTTGAAACTCAAAGTTTCAATTTTTCAAGCCTACGAAACTCTCTTAAATGTGACATTTTCAGTTTTTGTAACTCTCTAAAACACGATGAAACCTGCTTGAAACATCGAATATATGCTAATGTCCTCTGTACCAATCTATAACATTTTGAAACTACAAGTTTCAGTCTAGAAAATTCATGAAACTTCTTTTCGAGTTTCAATTTTAAAACTTCATGAAAATTGTTAAAACTACAATTCTCATTTGAAACCTCATAAAACATCAAGTTTCACTTTTAGAACCTCATTAAACTTTTGAAACTACAAGATTTAGTTCTAAAATCTCATGAAACTTTATGAAACTACTCTGAAACTTTGCAACGGGATACCATCCTGTAGCATCCTTGATTTTGGTGGCAGATCCATGAAGTTGAACTCCAAGTTTTATAAGATTTCATAAGGTTTCATGACTAGTTTCATGGTGTTTCATAAAGTTTTATGGTGTTTTAGGAGGTTTCATAATGTTTCAGGAGGTTTCGTGGCTAAATTGACTAGGTTTCATGATTAAGTTTTATGGTGTTTCATGAGGTTTCATGAAGTTTTATGAGGTTTTATGCCTAAGTTGACTAGATTTCATGAGGTTTTATGATTAAGTTCCATAGTGTTTCATGATGTTTCATAAAGTTTCAGAATGTTTCATACCTAAATTGACTAGTGTTCATGTTTAAGTCTTATGGTGTTTATGAGGCTTCATAAAGTTTTAGAAGGTTTCATGCTTAATTTGACTAAATTTCATGATTAAATTTCATGAGGCTTCATAAAGTTTCACATGCGTGCAAAGGATGACAACGAGGTTTCATTAGTCTGTGTGGAGGGTGTCAATGTTGCGCGACGCGTAGAGAGGACGATGGCGACGTTTCGTGGGCACGTGGAGGATGTGGCAAGCATTCAGTCAGCGAGAGTTCACATAGCTGGCATCCGAAGCACACGCAGATGGGCCGTTCGAACTCATTTAATGGGATGGTGGGTACCTATCCCATTGTACGCGTATTGGACGGTATAGAGTTGTGTAGCTGTCCCAAACAATTAACACAAAAGATGAGAGAGAGAGAGAGAGATAAGTCGATGCTATTTTTTATTGATCTCATTTGATGTATTTACAATGAAAACCTCTCATCATATTTATAGTCTAAAATCCTTTTATTATAGATTCACATCTCCAACTTGGAGTCTCTCAAAAGAAACCGTGTGGGGACTGGCCTTATGCACCCCTTACGGGATAAGTTTCATAACACTCCCTTTGGGTGGACAACACAACATGCAATGTATCATTAAAAACCCCTTCTGAAAACTCAGTGAAAAAAATGAATGGAGAAAAGAGTAGATCACACACACAAGTTGTATTGCACTTGTTGCCTCAGTGAAAACTTTATGTGAGAAAACTTCTAATAAAAACTCACTAAGGAAAAAAGAATACAACATTTGATCTTTTTGATCATATAATCTTCTAGATTATCTATTCTGTATGAATAGTATTTGATCTTCTAGATCAAAGTATATGAGCTATTATTCAAGAAAGTACCTCTCCTGAATTCTGCACTTATCTAAGTGGTAAAACCTTCAAGGTAACTTCACATCAGGTGATAATCACCAAATTGATTCATTCTAAAAATCAAAACTAAGACTTTTGTAGTCTAAAACTATGATGATCAAAGTTTAGCATATATGCTCCCCTCAAGATGACTTTCGATGGAATCTTCCTATTCCAATATCGTAATCCATGGGTGTAAAATCTAATGCAATGTGTCATACCTTCTAGTTAGTTCTTCATAATGACCCATTAAGTCTGAACTTGCTGGTTCCAAGACTTCATTTTAACTATTATGATTCAGCCTCAATTGCTTTCTTCATTTGACCCGATATGAGCACTTCAGGCTTCTCTTGCCATAAACTTTGGTTCCAGATCCAGGTTTTCATTAGAGAAACATTAACAATCTTAAAGGCAATATTGTCGACAACTATTTCATTTCTCTCGTATCCTCAAATTTTGAAGTTGTTTCATTGTTAGCTAAATCTTCATCATTTCATAAAACAAAAGATTCTTGGTTGTACTGCATTCCTACCATTATGCTTTATGGGTGCTTATGTTGATGAGTTTGTATCTTCAGGATCAGCCTCTTAGGGAGGTCTTTTTCATCTTTAGAGTGATTTCTCTTCAGGAGTCGCGATGAATGTTTAACCATTGTATGACTAGTGTCATCTCGATCATAGAACTTGTAGGCATCCCTACATATTTAGATCATTGACCAATAAGTCATTCCACTAGGTGGATATACTATTTAAAACCCAGGGTATACCACTCTTAACGATGAGTTAGCTTTCAACAAAATTAACTTGGTTAGCCCTTTATAATTTCTTGTAAAATTATCTGGCAAGCTCTCACTTCCGGCTCACAGGAGTATCAACTAAACTTCTAGTTTAGCTTGGCTAGTGCTTGAATCTCAATATTAAAGATCTTTCCATCCAGAAAATATCAAGGCATTCAAACATTTTGGGATTTTCTCTCCTCCTGATGCCGAGATTATATCTTCCTAACATACCATAAAAATCCCCTTTCATGGACACTGCATTGGTGAAATTTCAAATTCATTATGTATCCCTAACTTCATGTGGAGGCCCATAGATGTATGCTATGGTGGTGATACAATGTGGGAAATATTCTATTCTTTCAATGAGCATTAATTTCACTATAGGGGTTATCATTATACATAATAAGCTAGACTTTTATTAATACAGTGGCATAAAAACTACATTGTCCTAACAATGGTAGGGTATCCTACCTCCTGGGGGGTTATTATTTTGCGACAAAGATCCCATATGAGGATACAAGAGTTGGCGGACTTGTTCTATTGTGTAGCTTCTTTATTCTTTGCCCAAAACATAGACCCAATTACTCATTCCATGTTCAAACTACTTTGGGTCATTCAAACTTCAAGTTTATAATTATGCAACATGTGTTCTATGGTCACAAATAGTATATTCTAACAACATAATATAAATCTACAGAATGCTCTTCAGAAAAATAAATATAATGTTGCAACATAAGACATTGACAATAGTTAATCTGCATGAAAATACTATACTTTCTTCTGAAAAATAAGCCCAGTTGAATCACCTAAAAGATTCACCATTCTGTTACAGGAATATGATAATTTAGTTAAGTGGGTGATAAACAATATAACTAACTTCTATTTATGCCATCAACATAAATATGACCAATTTAGATAATTCTAGATCTTTATAATCCAATAGATCATCATCCTTATTAGGTAAGTTACTTTAGGTAAGTAATATGGTCGCCAATGATGATGCGGTTTTAGACCGCTTATACCAATGTGCGTTTGTCATGGCCAATGAGTGTGGCACACTTTAGTATGTGCCAAAAGTTATAGACATGTCGTAGATTTTGGCGGCCAACTTCTTGCTATGTGCACATTCACATGCTGGTGGTTGGCGTATATCTTAAAGTACAAAGAAATGTCCTATTGTGGGTCACAAAGATAGTGGCCATTAATAATATAACATGAATGCCAGTCTATATATATTGTGAATATTGACAATTATAATACTATATATTTATTAATCTCCCAAATAATCTAGATTAATTATTGCTTCTGGCTTTGACCCGGGATATGCCATTATGTCTGCCATAAATCTTGTTTTTCACATTTTTCTTATGCCTCTTCATATCAAAATTACCTCTCGTACCCAAATTCCTCCCCCCTTTTCATGCCAACCATACAAATTCTAAGTGATAGCGTGTGCTTCAGGCATTTGCTTTGAATCAACTCAAGTGCTTCTGGCAATATATTGCAATCATACTTCTATTAGAGTATAATTTTTATTTGGCGTGAAACCAACATATACCATGTAACTTTCATCTTACAGAGTTGCTAAAAAACATGGTTGTGGGTGGAATCATACAGACTTCAAGTTTTAGGGTATAAGTTATTCTATACTTGCTCAAGGATTATACAATTTACTTTAGCGAAAACGATTATTCAGGATCGACATAAGGCCAATAAATTCCATTTGTG
Organism: Dendrocalamus latiflorus; assembly: GCA_017311315.1. Classification (NCBI taxonomy): domain Eukaryota; kingdom Viridiplantae; phylum Streptophyta; class Magnoliopsida; order Poales; family Poaceae; genus Dendrocalamus; species Dendrocalamus latiflorus. The sequence continues at coordinate 47,052,137 of CM029664.1, forward strand.
TATATACTGTCCTAGAAATTTTATTTCCTATTGCTTATTAGGCATCAATCTATACAATGCACTAGTGGATAAATAACCTTCATGGTTGATTTAGGCTTAGTAGACATCAAGAGCATATTTCAATAATTATCTATAATAAGCAAGGCCTTTTATTATTTAAAATGTCAGGCATAACTATTCATAATTTTGTTCTATGCAAGATTAATGATCTTACAATAAGTAAGACATGCTACTGGTAAGCATTTACTTCAGGTAAAAAGTGCTACTGACAAAGGGCAAGATAGGTAAGATAAGAAAACCTATACAACACGTAATTTCTGCCATTTTCAACAATTTGCCCTATCATTTTGGGAAAAACATTAATCTAATACAGAAGATTTCAGCCTAATACAAAAGATAATAACTTGCTCTATAGGAGCATAACCAAGTTCTTTAAGAATTATATTTAAACTAATAATGCAACTCGTGTAGGTAAATGACATAGGATCATATCTAAGGGTAACAAAGAGATTATTGCAGGACTCAATATACCTCCTCGTTGGCTTATCCATACTTTGAATGCACCCGCTCTCTTTTCCTTCCGTTATACTACCCATTGCCTAGGGGTGAAAACGGATCAGATAGTTTCCAACCGATTCGGACAATTTTCAAATACAGATTATGTCGGCTCAGATATTTGTCAGATAGTATCGGATCAAAAATAAATATGGATTTTCTCTATCAGATACGAATACGGATTTGGTAGCTCACTATCCATTGAATATGACTATGGATCCGGATTATTCGGATATGCAGGGGCCAAAAATCCGTAGCATGCACCCTCTATTTTAGCCCAGCCCATTTATAAGATACTTAAGTAACCCATCATACATTAATATATACATTAATACATGGAGTTAGAGAATGAACCTTAGCCTATATGAAGAATTCATAAATGTTCTTCACGAGTGTTTAGATCAAATAAACTAGTTATGTTTTTTGTTCATTTTGTGCATACAATTTAAAGGGTATTCATGTTCCAAGAAATATTCGTGACCGTATTCAAATTGATTCGTATTCGCTCCATACTTGTATTCGACATTATTCATATTTGTATTCATATCCGTATCCAGGGGAAAATATGAAAACAAATATGGCAGAGCCATTGTCCGTCTGTATTCGATCTGTTTTCACCCCTACCATTACCTTTTTTATGGCTAAGAGTATTCCCTTTCTTCTAAGTATTTGCATATTTTTATGGAACAGACACGGTCCGCAATAGGGCTGGTCGTGTGATTCTTTAGGAGTCTTCTACTTCTCCATAACTTAGCAAGATAGATATTAACTCAGAATAATCAATATAGTTAGTGTAACGATGTAGCTATTGTAAAGTCACATTATTAAGGTGGAAGGTGGACACAATCCTCTCAATCATGTTAGCTTTAGTAATTGTTGGTCACATAGCCTTAATTGAGATACAATATGGTGCATGACGAGATTGTACTTATGCTATGAACTTCTTGTCCTTGAAGCATTTTGTCACATCATGCCTACAGGGCACAATTGACCTTTTGCTACCTATAGTGTTCCTTCATAGATCGCCATATTTTTAACAGATCCCTCTTAGTCAAGTACTTACTCTTCGAGTAGTGAATACATTTCCCTTCTCCATAAGAGAATGTGCATTTATGCCCAAGGTAAGGGTGTGAGATTAATCTCATCAGTCAATACTCTGGTAAGTTGATTGCTACCATCCAAGGTAGGCAAAAATTAGCATCATGATGTCTTAACAAACCTACATTATTCATGCAATTTTCTGTTGGTAAATTTAAATGCATGAAATGAGTGCAAAATAGTAAAGGCTGGTTTTATCTACTTAGTAGATAATTCTCTTAGTTTTCCATAATTTTCCTAGCATTTCTGGGCTGCACATATAATTAGGACCACACGCCCAAGAGCACTCAGGACCTCGTGCCCAAGAATGCTCAGAACCATACGCCCAAGAGCAATAACTACGTAATTTAGTAATCTTCTGAATTATCAAAAACCCCATAAGTAACTACCCACCACACAATATGCTAGGAAAGTAAAATAAAATATGACACATTCCAAAGTGCTAAGTCTAAGGTTTCATAAATTTATAGAAGTTCATATGCCTAAAAATCATGTTTCAAGGATTAATTATGGTTATAACTAAAAATTACCTAATTAATTAATTTGCTTAAACCTTCAAGATAAGAGCACAACAAATCTTAGAAATATTAAATCTGGTATAAAAACTGAAAGCTAAAAGAGTTATTCTTTAAGAACATATTGAAATCCAAAATTTTCCGTAATTTCTCGAATGTCGGGGGTTTTCCACAAAATTCCCTTATACTGCAAAAATGTCATAATAACGAAAAAACGTTGGGGAGTTTTATAAAATTGCCTTCGAGCCGAGTTGGATCCCGCTCATTTACCATTGTTGGGCCAGATCAAATCCTGCCTGTTATTCCACAAGGCCTTGACAGGCATGCCTGTTCGCCCGCGCGGTCCATCCGGCCCAATCAAAACCGAGCGCTGCAGGCAACGATGGCGATGGTGCACGCGCCACGCGGGATGGTGCGGCAGCCACGGGGTGGCGATGGAGCTAGCGCGACGGTGAGTGGAGCTCACTCGCGATGGCAACATCGTCGCTCGGCACGATGCGCGTTCGGACGCGCCGACCGGAGACGAAGGCGACGGCTATGGCGCGGCATGCTTCGAGCATGCCAGCAGCGAGGCGATGGCGTCGTGCACGGTGGATCAGTGCGGCGGATCAGCATGGTGATCGGTGGTCCTCGCGGTGCACACGCATCGGGTACAGTCAGTCAGCAGCGGGCTCACGCTTCGGGTGTAGGCTACGAAAACGGCGCGGTGGCCAGTGGTGCTCGCACGCAATGGCAGCAGCGTCACGCCATCCACTCGGCCCCGACGCGCGTTTAGGTGCACCGGCCGAAGATGGAGATGACGATGGCGATGTCCTCAATGTCGTGGCTCTGCGTGCGCTTCTGGCGCGGTGGTCGGAGCGTCGACTACAGCTATGGTGGCGGTGATCGACGAGACCGTGACGCTCGGTGTTGGCGTGGCGTGCTTCAGGCATGCCGACGGTGTCGTCGTGCGCGGTGTTGTGGCTCGGTCGACGGCGTCCTTAGGCACGACAGTCGTGGATGGGAAGAGAACGGCAGCCGATGGTCGGCCGACAAGAGCACTGGCACAACGTGAGGCCTGGCGGTGTCGCTGGTGTACGGGCCGAGCAGATCTTTTTTCTTTTTTATTAAAAATTGTAGCAAAAATTCTGAAATATTCACACAACTAACCATTGAACTCGCACAATGAACGAAACGAGCGCAACAATCGATTCGTGCAAACGATTAGAAAAACTTACTAATCTAGGAGGTCAATTCGATGAAATATCGTGGCCTGTGGAGTAGTCAATGCTAATGACATGTTGAAAAATTAGTGTCATCGAGTAATCCAATAGCTAATCAAAACAACTACAAAGTGAGAACAATCACACTGTCAAATAATGCAAAAGTAGATGAATAATTGACACGAGATAAGAGAGAGCAAGTCAGTGATCTTCTTTATTGATCAAAGTTGATGTATTTACAATGAAAGCCTCTCCTTATATTTATAGTTCAGAAAAATCCAATTTGATTTATCGCGTTCCATGACTTGTATCTAATAGATACTTGTCAGTCAACCTAGAGCTTTATGAAATTTACTTAAAAAGAAAAGGAGTTGGGAAAAGAAGAAATAGGACGAGGGCCGAGTGCGGCGGGTTTCGCCTTGCTGCTGTGGTAGGCGGCGGAGCGGTGCCGGTAGCGAGGCCGGAGCCGCAGGAACCGCGGGTGATCGCCCATGTCGACATGGATTGCTTCTACGTCCAAGGTCACCTACCTTGTTCCCTCGCGCGCGCGCCCCTTCTTGTAACGTCCCTTCAAAACTCTCGCGAGTCTCTGAAATGAAAGAGTGAGCATTAGCTTACTGCAGTTGAGCAGCGGAGGAACCCGGTGCTCAGGGGACAGCCGACCGCCGTCGTGCAGTACAACGATTAGAAAGGCGGCGGTTTAGTTGCCGTGAGCTACGAGGCTCGGATGTTTGGTGTGAAGAGGTGAGTGCCGTTCCCTCCGTCTCCGCAAAATTTGCTCGATTAGGGCTTGCTAACAATTCTGTGATGCTCTTTTCAGGTCCATGCGTGGAGACGAGGCCAAGAATGTCTGTCCGAGTATCAATTTGGTTCAGGTTCCCGTGGCTCGTGACAAGGCCGATCTTAATATTTACCAAAGTGCCGGCTCTGAGGTTCGTCTCGACCGTGCAACTACTAAGTATTAACAAAGATAATTTACTATTAAATAACTAAGGCGCATCCATGGCATCAACGGTTTTGCATCCAAACTTTCAGGTTGTAGCAATCCTCACAAACAAGGGGAAGTGTGAGCGATCATCCATTGACGAAGTTTATCTTGACCTTACTGATGCAGCCAACGAGATGCTCTTAGAATCTCCCCCGGAGTCGTCAGAGCTGATTTTCGAGAAGGCCACAAAGTCAAATATCCTGGGCCTTCCTTCTGTAAGAAACTTTTCTCGATTTGGTAGGTGCTGCTCTGCAGTTTGGTATGAATGTGATCATAGACCTTGATATGTTCAGGATGTCAGTGACAGGGAAAAGAATGTGGGGACATGGCTTTGCCGAGCAGATGCTGATTACCAGGATAAGTGACTGGCATGCGGAGCTATAATTGTTGCGCAGTTACGGGTCAAAGTTTTGGAGGAAACCCAATTCACATGCTCTACTGGCATTGCTCACAATAAGGTTTATAATGAGTCACAATAGTGAGTAGAAGCTTTTCTTTCTTTTGATCAAAATATCCTTTTTGCAGGATTGGGTTTATTTTATTCTTCAACATTGAGTATAAATAGTCCATAGGTATACCGAGTAAAGTTTTCTAAGCTTAGGAAAGCAACTCAGTTTCTGCATATTTCTTCTTTTGCTTCATTACCCTTTGATTCCTTTCTCTTCCTATTGCAGTCTGCCACTCAAATGTTGTTATTTTGTGCAGACGTTAGCTAAACTTGTCAGTGGGATGCACAAACCTGCTCAACAAACAGTTGTTCCTTCTTCATCAGTTCAAGATTTTCTAGCATCACTACCTGTGAAGAAGATGTAATGAGCTAACGTGACACCTCCATCTTTGCTGTTTTCTAGTTTTCTGTTGGACAAAGTTTTTCAAAGCTTGAGTTGCTGTTTACATCCCTCAACCGTGCGCTTTCATTAACTTATATGTGGTGTGATACTGAATGATGAAAATATACATATTATGCAGGAAGCAACTTGGGGGTAAGCTTGGGAGCTCCTTGCAGGATGATCTTGGGGTTGAAACTGTAGGTGGTCTTCTAAGTTTTACTTAGTAAAAATTACAAGGGCACTATGGAGTAAATACAGGGTAAATTGGTGCATGCATTTGTTTGCTTGGTATTATTTTGGTTGCCTGATGTTTAGGATATCATGTTTGAAAGAGTTGACTCGGTCGAAATGCTCAGTAGAAGCCTAGTTGTATCGAACTCATAAAGCCATGCTTCTATGTGAGTAGATTTATAATTTTGAAATATCACGTATAATATTTTATAGCAATTTATCTTATATGAACTGGACCTCACGCAGAACTTGGCTATGGAAGATTGCAAGAGGTATTAGTGGAGAAAGAGTTGAGGATCGTCTTCTACCAAAGAGCCACGGTTGTGGAAAGACATTTCCTGGCCCAAAAGCATTAAAAAAATAACGCTTCTGTAAGGATGCTTACTCTCTGTCATGTTCCTTGTTCTTAACGATTTTTTCTAGTGAATTATATAATTCAATGTGTACAATATAATGAGCTTGTAACTTTATAATGCTGTGCACTGCACACTGATGACCTAGGGAATGCTAAGATATTGTATCCTACCTAACTTAAACATGTTATTGCACTTTCTGAGGAGTCAAATCCCATATGCAAGCATGACTCAAAAGAATCTCATTTCTGTGTAAGAATTTAGGGAAGTTTTGTTCCAACTATATTACGAAAAGAAATATCATATTCCTTTAATGCAATCTGCTTCGTACTTTTTAGGTGAAGAGCTGGCTAGATAAACTTTGTCAAGAATTGAGCGAAAGAATTCAGTCTGATTTGAACCAGAACAAGAGAGTTGTCAAACACTGACCTTCCATGCCAGGGCATGTAAGGTACTCTGTGTAATTACCTTTTCTTCTAGGGTTGTGTGATTTACTTTTGAAAAACCACGGGTCCTTACAAAACTTAACGCCGGCAATAACCGCTGTGCCGGCGACGGAGGATGGTGGCGAAGCTCTTGGCGGCCAGGGGCGGATCTACAGTAAGTCATGGGTATTCAGCTGAATACCCAAATTTTCTAGACAAAAAACTAGTATATACAAGGTATATTGCATATATGTATACTTAGTTGGACCGAATTTGTTATTTTCAAACTAACCTCTCCCCGTCAGCCCGTCTCCCGCAGGCCCATTTGCGTGCAGCCCGTCTCCCGCACGGATCCAACTTCCAGCCGTAAGTCACTTTCCCCCATCTGAGTATCTGACCTCTCTCTCTCCCCCCAGCAATGTCTCCCGTTTCGTCACTGGAAGAGATGAATCTTGCCTCTAGTGGTCACAATCTGATCCCCAAGCTCACGTACTTTCACTTTCCGTTGGTTTCCTCACCTAATTTTGCCCCTCCCGTTTGCGGCAAATGGCTATAGGGTTCAGCAGTGGGCAAGCCTCGCAGAGCAGCGCACGCGTACAGCGAACAAGCGCAAGCAGCGGGCAGGGCGCGGCCTTCACGGGAAGCCGGGAAGGTGAGGACATGTAGCGGGGAGCGAGCACGACGACGACGCTGGCGGACGGCGCGGCGGCGCGGAGGGGAGCGAGTGCGATGAAGACGGCTGCAGGGCTTGGCATCTCATGGAAAGCAAGCGCCTGCGACGGCTCGGTGGCCCCGCTGGCCCGCATCGCCGCTCCTCCACTCGAATAAATCGGCAGCAGAGAGCTCTCCTGTCTCCAGTCTCCACCTCCACGCCTCGTCGCCGCCGCCATGGTTAGATCTGATCGCTCATGTGTTCCAAGAGTTAAAACCGAGTCATTTGTGCTAGTTTTTGGTTGCCGATCCGGAATTACTAAGAAAAAACTTGTGATTTGTTCGCTTGATTGAGCTCAAATCATCAGATTTGCGTCTGGGTTCGGATTTGGACTTGATTTATGGCGTCGACGATTATCTCTGTGGGTATGTGTTGTGATGGATCTGACTGAATCTGTTGTGTTGCAGGCGATGAGCTCCTGTCAGATTCGTTCCCGTATAGGGAGCTTGAGAACGGCATGCTCTGGGAAGTCGATGGCAAGGTGCATGCGATCATCTAGATAGGCGAATTCGCCAGTGCTATATTGCTACCTACTTAGTTGTTCTGTGCCGTGCTCGTTTAGATTAGTGTAGTATTATGTGAACTTCAGTTAATCGGGACCTATTGGTTAGTTAAATGCCCGATCTAGATTGGACATCCGTTTTGTGTTAGCTTGGGTTGTTGACTGTTTTAATTGCTTAGTGTGGCTTATTTGTGCATAGTTTGCTTAGTTAGTTAGTTATGATTTGTCAGATCATTTAGGATAGATTGAAAGTGCTTGTTTCTACTTATGTATATATTGGTTTACTGTCAGGTACCGTTTTAAGTCTCATATACTTATTGAATCTGTCATGGGTAAACGAACCTCACCTTACATGATCCATGTGTTGTTCTGTATGCTAGAATCCTAGAATTAGTTTTTTCCATTGCATAACATTATGCCAAGGAATATGAAGTGCTCTGTATGCTAGAATTTGTTGTTTATAAGTGCCAAGGAATATGAAGTGCATGCAATCACTAAAGAAGTAACAAAGGCAAATTTTGTAGCTTCGAATACCCATTCTAAAATTCCTGGATCCGCCACTGTTGGCGGCGGCTATGGTTTGCTCTATTACCTTTCGTAAGAACTTACTACTTGTGTTACGTTATTTCGTTGGCTTATATGCTCCGTTTTATGGGCCTAGGAACCTAGTAAGAGCAACTTCAAGAGTCTTGTTAAAATAGAGACACCCATAATGTATTTTGAAGAGTCATCCCAACCCTTTTTTTATATTTTGTTCCTCCAACTCTAGCAGACTCTCTATTTTAGCTATCTTTGAATACAGGGGCAATATATGTGCCGTGAATTGTCATCGCGGCACATAGCATGTGCCGGCTTTCATTAGGAAATAAAGGCACATATAACTGTCGTGGTTATCTATGTGCCCTCGAAAAGCATTCCAAGACACTTACTTAGATACAAAGGCAAAATATATGTGCCGTTTATATTGGTCTGTACTGTAGTGTTTTACACATCACAAGCTTGTGGAGCAAACGAATGTCAGTGGAGCAAACGAAGAATGGGATGCGACCCGCCGGGAGCTTGCGGGGCCGGCCGGGCACCGCCGGGCGCGCGGGGACCACGCAGAGGCGTGCGGGCGCCTCCAATCCTGCGCCCGCAGGGGGGGAGGGGGGAAAGGGCGACGCGGGGGAGGTCCGCGCGGGAGGGGGCGCGAGAGGGAGGGATTCCGCGTGGGAAGACGACCGACTAGCGCGGGAAAATGGAAAAATGAGCGGGAGGAAAGCAGCTAGTGAGCTGTGATGCCTCGCCAGGTTTCGCGAGCGAGACGGTGGAATTCGGCTCCACTGCAAAATAGATAACAGGATAAAAGAACTGTTGGAGGGTGTTTTTTTCCTTGGGTCATCTAATTTAGAGAAAAAGTGCAAGATAAAGAGTCTTTTGGAGATGCTCTAACAGGTTAATATGGATTAGGCTGCAAGTACACACGTCCAATGATAAACTATCTGATGAAGCCCGTCAACTTTCTTTAGACGGCCGGCACACTTTCTCTGAACCTAAAGGTTTGAGCTGTTTCTGCATTTTGTTTCCATTGTCCTTTTTTTTTCCTTTGGGATGAGCTCATTTGTACAGTTTTGTTTTGCAATGATTCGTTTACAGTTCAAAATTTAAAATTACGGAGAATACCTCGAACCATTTTTGGATGCTAGACACACCACCACACAGCTACACACTTGGGAGTTGGAGCAGCGCTCACGCGAACCTGGGGACTTCAACGGGGGTTTTTCTTGGCTGTGATTTATGATAGTTGGCTGTAGCTTATAGTTTTTAGACTATTTGTAAAAGATTATGTAGAGTAATAAAAATTCGTGTGCGGTTTTGACGGATATAAGTAAAGTCACTATAATGTATAATATAATCAATTTGTAAATTTTATTTTTAAAATATTTTATTTGAAAAATAAATACTGTTTTTCAAAGCCATAAAGAATATGCCAAATTCAGCATGTTGCTTTTCCTGACAAGCACTGCCAGTACTGCTCCATCTTTACGCTTTTACAGCTTTTGGTTGTGATCAAAATGGCTGAAAAGCCCGTGGCTTATGGCTGAAAACACTGTAGCTGGCTGAAAAAAACACTGTAGCTGACAGAGGCTTATTTACCATAATTAAATTTAAAAAAATTTAAAAATAGAAAAAACATGTTAGCCCATTACGTATAATACAAACAAATACGAGGAAAAAAAGAACCTGTAAAAAAACTCAAAAAAAAGACAAAAGTTCAGAAAAAGACGAAATTTATGAATAGTGCAAAAATAAGCTGAAGCCAAAAGCTCAAGCCATTTTGATCACAACTTTAGATGTCAGACGCTGATCCAATTGATCAGCAGCTGACGCATGCCGATAGATCTTGTACAGTGTTTGGCCAACTCGGTTACTCGAACGTGTTAAGCCAACTGATATAGGCACTGTTATTTTTTGACTTTTGCTTTTTGTTTTTGGTTTTTCAAAGTTAAAAGGTTGAATGACAAAACAGAGCGAGCTCTTGAAATAGATTATTTAAACGGTTTTCTAAGCTTAAAAATATGTATACCATATATATTAGTGTCTCTATCGTCTACTGCTACATTGAAAAGCACAATAAAAACTCCCATAAACGGAACATGTACTACCACGTATTTGCATGGTTCTAGAAGTTTTGACTGCAAAGTGGAGAAGAATATTCCTATCAAGCTGCCTTGGGGGCATTAGCTGGCCGAACAATAGTTAAGGTATGAAAGATGTCGGCTCCCGTGTCAGATTGATAAGCTTTGACAATTCCAAGCTAATTGCCAAAAGGGCATGGAAAAAGTGAAACTTTCCGTGTACATATTGGTCGATCAAAGTATATTTTTTCAGCTTTAATTCAGGCTTTTGTGTTTTCTTTTCAGACAAGCTGGAGTGCTACCAATTGAAAGAAAGCAAAGCTTTATATATTTGACGATATTTCCGGTATCTTGTCGTACGTGCTGAACAGTCAAAAATCACGGTCCAAGAAAAAAGGTACAGACTGGTAATACTGCTGGTATTATCAAGTCTTGCTTACCACGGAATACAACTCGATATGTTGATGGTAGGTTGCATCCCATATATGATTAACTGTACTTCGTTTCACATTAATAACTAATATCCACATAAACGCTAAGCGACGATATCCAATTAGTTGGCAAGAAATGAAATATATGTTACTTGACGTGCATCAATATATATGCTACCAGATGTTAACATCAACACAACCATAGTGTTCTTGATGTCTACATGTATCTTCTTTTGGGGGGCTCTCTCTTTAACTAGTTTAATTGCAGAAGAAAGCAACCCCTGCATGGCCCAGCTAGCTCATTGCATTAATTAGTAAATAACGATCCATTAATTTCTCATAGTATCAGGTCTTTATCCGAGTTAACCACTTGAGCAGCAAAGCATAAGCCATCCGCATCATGGGCGGTAGCCAGCATATAGTTTCGTACTGGCGCATACATATCCTCCAACGAGATCTAGGCCCGTTTATTTCGGCTCTTTTTAATAGTTTCTGGGTAGTTAATTTTTAATTAAAATTGGTTGTTAGTTTTTTCTAAGCTATTAATTCAATGAGAAAAAAACACTATTATATCTCTATGTAAAATGTAAATAAAAAAGAGAAAGAGCAAAAGCAAAAAGAAGAAGAAGAAAAGTAAAAAAATCATAATTAAAAATCAATATATTCATTCTGATTTTTAAGTTTTGAAAATTAGAAACAAAAAACTGAAGCTGGTAACAAAGAGCCTCAGACAGGAGCCCGAAACCGGCATACTTATTTCACAAGAGCGATCCGCACGTCGTTTTCAGGCGTTTCCAGTTCACTTGCCTCCTTTTTCTGCTGTCTTTTAGTGTCTTTTGCGTCGTTTCCGAGAAAAGGGTAAAAAGAGGACGCCAGCATGCGGCACGGTGACATGGTGTACGTACTCATATGGGAGTAAGAGTGCGCATCACGCCGACGGTTGCACCTTCGGGGGCTTTTGAGCGGATTTGGCACTTTTGTTGAAGATATTTACAAAATAATAGTATATATATTATATTTGTAGAAATATTATTTTTGTCGTTCGGTGATGAGCAGCAGCGCCGGCGAGCGACATATGGGGGGCCACCACTGGTGGCAGGTGCCTGCCGCCCCACCAATAGACGGTAGGCAGCCTGCCGCCTGGTGAGGAGACAGCAGGTGATTAAGCCAGCTATTAACTAGTTTAATTACCTGCCCTAATTTTTTTGCTTAGTGTTTTTTTGAATTTTTAAATATATCAAATGAGTTCAAGAAATTACAAAAATTTATGTACAGCCTCTCGATGCAATGTACTTGACAGTGTAATTTTTGGATAATTTTATTCACTGTGAATGTTGCTAAAAAATTTATAAAATTTTGATATTTGTATGAAATTTTCATGTAGTAAATGAGCTCTAAAAATTACAAAATTTTATATAAAGCCTCCCGACACAGTCATAGTTATTATTTTTTTTTGAAAATTTTATGTGGTCCAAATTTACCACGTATATTCGGGTTAATTTAATCATGAATTTACAAATATTTTATGATTTTTTAGAATTTTATACATTAGGAATACTTGTACAAGTAAAAGTAAATATAGTAGTAAAAATGCATCACACTAGATGCGATATGGCTCACCCATCTAAGCCACTGCTACATCCTCGCCACGTCTGCCTCCCCGTACATGACCTTGTCTTCTGTTGAGCACGAGCATGTCTTGTGGGATACGTCAATCGATCCGAAGGTTGCGTCTTGGGTCGAAGGAGGTATGGAGACCGTTTTGTTTGCTCAGTGGCTGGTGGTGGTCTAGTAAACTCAGGTACAGTAGGTTGGGTCTGGTAAGGGTCAATGTCCTCTAGTTGAGACATGTCGAATTGCAAGCCGTCCGCAATAATATCGTGAACGAAGGACTCTAGAAATCCCCCTCGTGGTGCGAAGAAGCTCTCGCCTTGACCATATGACGTGGTAGCGAAGCCGGAGGAGCTCTGCTCACCGAAGTGTCCAAACCCTGGGTATGCTATGAATGCTGAGTTATGCCCTGCATACGCTGCAAACCCTAGCGCCGTGTAGTGTAGAGCGACCGTCATCTCACCCCACCAAAATGGAATATGTGCATTTCGGGCCTCCACCTGTCGACTAGTGCGGCGAGCAGACTGCCGTCGATAGTGAACTCGTGTCTGGTGGAGACTAGCCTCTCAAAGGGCAACAAACCCATGGCCCGTAGGGTTGGAACGTAGCGCTTGTTCAGCGCCCACGGATCCCCCCTGATAGCTTGAAGAATGAAGGGCCAGCCGGGTCACCCGTCATCCTTGAGTGGCAACAATATTTCTCATCGTACAACTGTTCGAGAAGCTCTGGTAAAATCATACCTTCTAATACATAGAACAGATCAAATATTAGTGCGAAGATTAATAAAACAACAACAATAAAGCCTTTTGTCCCAAACAAGTTGGCGTAGTCTAGGAATGAAACCTTCTCAAGATCAAAGAGGTATGAGCCTTGAAATAAAATCTATAATGCTAAAACCCTAAGTCGTACAAACTGCTATCTGAGCTAAGAGCCTAAAACACTGCCCCTAACTTTCTTATGGTTCCAATATGTGGATCGCTAACTTTCATGCGCTCCTATCCAAAGCTAATTCTTTATATACATTCCAGTCTCTCAAGTCTCTTTTAACTGTTTCCTCCCACATTAGTTTTGGTCGACCTCTGCCTCTTCTTAGTGTGAAGATTAATAATGATAGTAAAACTTACTTTATAATACAAACTATATTAATAATGACTAACTAAATAACAGTAATTATGACTAGAACTACGGGAATAACGTCAAAAGCATGTCATAAAAATTACCTGTCTTTCGGGAGAAGCAATTAGCATTGCCGCATCCTTAATGAGCTATGCACTGGCTTCTCAAAATAATTAACTACGTGCTCTTAATTTTGAGCAATAATCGCGAAAATGAGCTTCTACGATGAGCAACTGAGATGAGCAATAAAGAACTGCGAGAGGTTCGTATTTATGGCCTAGCGAAGAGTGAACCTAGTGCGCTCACCCCGTAGATTGAGAACCCATTATCATGAGCAGCACTTCAAGTGAGGGGGACGGTATGGTAACACTGACAAATGTACAAACAAGAGAGCGCGCGAGGGGCCGAGGGGGGACGATACGGATATAACGACATTAGTGCGGACAAGAGAGCGCGTGAGGGGGCATGACACACGTAGAGTGATAATTGTGTGAAGGACATAGCAGGAAAGAAAATATAGCACGAACGGACTAACACATGCACGAAGTACATAGATTAGTCATTTGAAAAGATGCCTGAGAATTGTTAAATTCATGATTAAATTAACCCAAATAAACATGATAAATTTAGACCACATAAAATTTTCAAAAAATTACACAATAAATATGACTGTATTAGAAGGCTTCACATAAAATTTCGTAATTTTTTAAACTCATTTGCTATATATAAAAACTCATACAAATATCAACAGTTTATGAATTTTTGAGCAATATTCACAATGGATAAAATTTTTCAAAAATTACAATGTTAAGTACGTTGTGTCAGGAGGTTTTACATAAATTTTCGTAATTTTTTGAGCTCATTTGATATATTTGAAAATTCAAATAATTACTAAACAAAAAATTAGGGCAGGTATCTAAGCCAGCTTAATCACCTGCCATCTCCTCACCAGGCGGTAGGCTACTTGCCATCTCCTCACTGGGCGGCAGGCTACCTACCGTCTACTGGTGGGGCTGCAGGCACCTGCCGGCGGCAGCCCCCCACGTGTCGCCTCGCCGGTGCTGCCGCCCGCCCACCGGACGGTAAAAGTGACATTTCTGTAAATACGATACACATACTGCTACTTTTGTAAATACCATGGCCAATAGTGCCAAATCCGCTAAAAATTCCACCTTTGGGTTTGCTATGGTATGAATCAAACAGTTGTTTTTACTATATTTGTATTTCGTAAATAAATATAAATGCAAATTTGAATATTCTTGAGTATAAATATAAATTAAATATTGTAACAAATATAAATTTGAATTGAATATCTTTATAACTTATGTAATATGAAGATATTAATGATATTTTATCCTCATACAGTAATAACTAATTCATTTAGTTCACCTAAAGAAACACGCATTTACATTGAATTAAAAAACTTGTCCAACTAATTAGTCATATATATATATATATATATATATATATATATATATATATATATATATATATATATATATATATATATATATATATATATATATATATATATATATATATATATATAGCTTTGTCGAATACGGATATGAATAGTCCGGGTAAAATAATATTTCAGATGGTAAAAGTTCATACCATATTTGTATCTATATTTTTATGCGAATTTAAATACAAATAGAAAAATTATTAATTGAATAAAAAATCTCTATTATATTTATATTCTATCGAATATGATAACCGCATAATATAAATAATTTATATCTATTTTCCACCCCAAGCTAAGCTAGCAGCGCAACAAAACACACATAGTTTGCGGAAGTGTACCGCTACTTGCAGCTCGGACCATTCGGTTTTTTTTTTCAGCGTAGATAACCAAAAGACGTCATGGTTTTACACAAACCTGTTAGTACCTAAGTACTTCTGTCCTAGTAACACAAGCGAAGATTGTCGTGTCGCAAGGACCGCTTTTTGATTGGTGAATTCCCCGTGTCACCGTTCTAGCTTCTGCAAGACCACAGGGGGAAAGGCACATCACAACTTATGTCGACGTCAAGACATCGCAATTTGTGCTCAAAACCATACCATTTCCATTGATTAGCCGCTCTTATGAAGTTGAGAGCCAGAGGTTCGGTTGGCTACACCCACGTCACCAGCTCTGGCATTGTGGGGGCACTTTGCCCCATTTGCAGCGAAAAGGTTCCGACGCCGTAGTTCTAACTTTCAACCATGCGAGTGACGAGAGTGGATTAGTAAGGCCCCGCTTGATTGGGCTGAAAAGCTGTGGTTTATAACTGAAAGTACACAGTAGCTGCTGAAATTTTACTATAGTTAAAGATAACTTATTTAACATCATTAAATTTAAAAATAGAAAAAATATGCTAACTCATCACGAACAAACGCAAACGAATAAAAAACCCAAGAAAAAACTAAAAAAAGCCACACAAAAAAAAGATCCCGACGCCGTAGTCCCAACTCCCAACCATACGAGTGACGAGAGTGGAGTAGTAAATCTGAGAAAAAGCCAGCGCTTTTGCGAGAGCGCCTACATAAATAAAGTAACTTTGCAAGCAATTAAAGCTAGCAAAAGAGGGGAGCCGCTGTTCCAAAGGCGTGTCCCTCCCACCTTGACCCTGACAAGTTGACAGTTGGAATATTTATCTCCCGGCCCTTTTAGAAAAGGCTTCCATTACCTTTCGCTGTGCATTGATGACGACCAGTCAGGTCCCTGCCTGCCTCTGCATATTGTGGTTGAAATTTCCCAAAAGGATGGCGGTGAAAAGTGTCGATCCCAAAAACGAAAAGCGCCTAGCCAGTTGCCGAAATGTAGATGTAGGGAAACCCACTTTTTGTCCATGTACTGCACGGTGAAACTCGAGCAGCATCCAACAGCAGCGAGGGCATGGCAGTGCAAAGTATACAGTATACTCACACATTTACTCATCCTTAAAGGTGTCTTAAAGGTATCTTTTGTTCAGTGTCAGCACTTGAACCAACTTGACAAGCTAGTTTTGACACGGAGGAGTACTAAGGCCCTGTTTGTTTCCACTTAAGATTATTATAATCTAGCTTATAATCATAAGTGGAAACAAACAGCCTAGATTATAAAGCAACTTATTATAATCTAATAGCCCAGATTATTATAATCTAATAAGCTCAAAAAAGGAGCTTATTTCAGCTTATAGATCCACCTTTTATCTTAAGGACCATAAAACTTTAGAAATATTACCCACCTTTGCCATTCATCTATACCCCAACTCCCTTGCCTCTCTCTCAAGGACATTGTAGTCTTTAAACATTCGAATACAACAATCCATAACTCTGATAATCCAGACTGCCAAACACTTACAGCTTATTTTCCACCAGCTTATTATAATCTAGCTTATATAGGCCCTGTTTGTTTCCACTTAAGATTATTATAATCTAGCTTATTGGTGGGGGATTATATAAGCTAGATTATAATAAGCTGGTGGAAAATAAGCTGTAAGTGTTTGGCAGCCTGGATTATCAGAGTTATGGATTGTTGTATTCGAATGTTTAAAGACTACAATGTCCTTGAGAGAGAGGCAAGGGAGTTGGGGTATGGATGAATGGCAAAGGTGGGTAATATTTCTAAAGTTTTATGGTCCTTAAGATAAAAGGTGGATCTATAAGCTGAAATAAGCTCCTTTTTTGAGCTTATTAGATTATAATAATCTGGGCTATTAGATTATAATAAGTTGCTTTATAATCTAGGCTGTTTGTTTCCACTTATGATTATAAGCTAGATTATAATAATCTTAAGTGGAAACAAACAGGGCCATAATCCCCCACCAATAAGCTAGATTATAATAATCTTAAGTGGAAACAAACAGGGCCTAAGTTACAGTGTTAATACCAAAGAACTTGCATGAGTACTTGGGGGAGCAAAAGCAGAGCTGCAAAGACAACCGCAAAAGGTCTTGATTTTGACCTCTAACTCTGTTATCGCTTTCTTATTCGTGCTATTAGCAGTGTAGGAGTACTACCAAGCAGCACTTTGTCCATGCTAAGAAGATGTAAGGCTACAACTAGAACAAATTCGCAGAGCAGAATAACAGTACCACCAATCCTTGCACAGGTTCACCTCACGGGTTCCCAGAAGAAAGAAGTATAAAAATTAAAGTTGTTCCCAGAGGAAAGATGAAGGCATAAAAGGATAAGGAGTAAATGACAATTGGGCGAGTAGATGAGCAGCATGAATTCCACGGTCTGAAAGCTCTGCCAGTTTCAACATAAGTTTTTGACTTTTAGTTTCTAATTTTTCACTTATTGATTTCGACTTTTACTGATTTTTTATTTTTTATATTTTTTGTGTTATCCGTAATGAGAGAACCTATTTTTCTATTTTAAATTTTTTAAATTTAATTATATCAAAAAAGCTTACAGCAACTACCTAAAAAACCTCAAACAGTACCAAAAAAAGCCCAAAATCCATAAGCTTAAGGGCAAGCATGGGATCCATCACATTCACCAGAGGTAAGAAAGTTAAGGACATGTATCAGCTATTTATAAACGTATGTCATAAAGAATTTTGGGTAGTGTGGATGAGAGAGAATGAGAGAAAGATGCTTTTTATTATTTAACAGATGATCTTACAGACGGCTTTTGCTGTGTATACCATTATATAGATAACACTATAGATAATCAACACATTAATTGTATGAATCTATTATAAATAACTATATTATATAGACAACAAGTTATATACGTTTATCTTTAGTTCTATTTATAAATAATATAAAAATGTATTATAGACTACCGCTTTATTCTCTAACGGCAGCAGCGCATAGTCATACACATTGGACATATTTTCCACAGAGTTTGCAACTTGCCACCGCAACGATCAGTCCCGTTCGTTCTTATACATTACACCGGCGACGCAACCTCAGAAAACAACAAAAGAAGAAGAAGAAACAGACTAGTAGTGAGTAGTGAAGGAGAGATACAGCCAGCAAGAGAAGTTTACAAGAAAAGCAAAGTCCCGTTCGATATCTCCACGCCATCCGTGTTGTGTAAGCCCGACGTACAAGCCTCCCCACCTCATCATCAGCAAATCAAACCAAATTCTTATCCAAACCCTCGTCACCCGGCCGGTTCGGCCGGGGACGGATTCAATGGTCGATCGGATCAAAACCGGCGGTCCGAGCCGACCGGCCACCGGTCGGTGTAGAGCGGCGAGGGTGAGGTGGGGGAGGAAGGATTGGGGAAGCCGAGGACGAAGCCCGCGGCGCGGTGGTGGTGGTCGCCGGCGACGGTGGCGACGGGGCCGAGGGGGCGGTTCTTGCGGCGACCGGCGCCGACGGGGACGTTGCGGAGCGCGCCGCCGGCCGTCCAGTAGCGGTGGCAGGCCTTGCAGAAGTGGCGCGGCTGGTTGACGTTGTAGTTGTTGAAGTAGCAGAACTTGGTGTCCCGGCTCCGGCACCGCGGGCACGGCAGCAACGCCGCGGCCGCCGCGCGCGCCTCCGCCGCGTCCTGCTGCTGCGTCCGCCGAGGCGGCTGCCCTCCGCCGCTCTCCGTCTCCCCGCCCTGCTGCTGCTGCTTCTCCTCGTGGTCCGCCGCCTCCCGCTTGATCGTCGCCCGATCCCGCTCGCCGTGCGGCCGCGGCGCGGACGCAGCAGGCCGCTCCTCCGGCTCCTCCTCCCTCGCGACGAAGACCGGCGACGCCTGAGCCGCCGCCGCCGCGGCGCCCTCGGCGCACTGCGTGATGACCTTGCCGAAGAGCTTGAAGCCGCCAGCCGCGGGGGCCATCTCGACGTGGGACAGCATGTGAATGCGCTGCCTGCGGAGCAAGAACCAGAGAGAGAGAGAGAGAGAGAGAGAGAGAGAGAGAGGCGATGAGAGGGGACGGGGAATGAAGGGAAGGGAGGCGGTCGTTGCTACTTAAATGCCATCAGCTGATAGGTCCGTCACACCAGTAAGCATAGGACCAAGCAGGACTAGAGAACAGAGACGGATGGTTTGAGCCGCGGCAGAAAGGGGCAAAACGTTACGCGCACAGCACAGGCACGGCACGGCACGTCCGCGCGAGGACGGGGTGGCGAGGCAGGATAGGACTAGGCGTACTCGTGGAGCTTGTGATTCGAGGAGAAATCCCCGGGTTAGAGCAACTCCAAGAGAAGAGCTAAATCATTTTCTAAAGGTAAATTTAGTTATTATTGAGAAAAACGTCTCCAATAGACTCTGTAAATAACTCTTCAAATTTAGTAGCTCTCCATCCCTCCTCCTTCGCTCTTTATTTTTGGATAGCCTACCTCGCTCACCATCCAGCCTTTTGGCGCGGTCGGCGTTTCCTTCCCGCACGCTGCGCCCCATTCCCGCGCGTACACAACCCACCGCGCGCCCTCTAGTTTAGATAGTCTGTTGGAGGAGTCTTGTTTTTTTTTGTGAGATTCATTTTAGAGAATAGCTAAATCACTAAATTTAGATACTTCTTTTGGCTAATCTCTTGGAGTTGCTCTTATGGCTCTATTCTTTTTAGTTTTTAAAAGTTGTTTTTTAGTTTTTCTATAGTAACTAACTTTTAAATAGAGTATTTTTTAAGATAAGATATACTAGTTAATTATAGTACAGATTTTACTGACTTTATTTATATTGACAAAAAATTGCACATGAGTTTTTATTACTCTATAATCTCTCGTATAAACAGCCTAAAAATTATAAGATACAGTCAAAAGCTATAAATTACAGCTAAAAAAACAGATCCTATATAAATCTGAGCCGCTGTTGTATTGGGTCATGTGTGCGCGCGCGGGTGGGGAGATCAGGAACAGCGCGCTTGGTAGACCTGATGGTAATTTGTTGCGGAAGAGCGACAACGCCGCTTCCCTGTTCCGCTTTTTGGGTTCCCGTTTCCGTCTACGTGACATGTATGTGTTTTTTTTATTGCTTGTGCTGTGGGATCCACGTATTTAATCATGTATGCCACGTCTCCGCGAGACGGATCGGAAGTTCGGAACACACAAAACGCGGAACAGGAAGGGATGGGGCGCTCCCTCCGAGGGCGTGGCCGCCCTCATCTTCCGCGCTACCGCAGATGCTTTGTGCTCCCCAAGTGGATAATCCTGCTATGAAGAGTAAATTCACCGCAACAGTCTGTAACTGCACTGCACCCGTCAGCATGCTTTGTGTCGGTGCTAGCGGCGGGGTACTGGTCCTCGTTTCCCGAGGCAAATTCACGCCCTCAGTAGTACCGCTGCTTGCAAAGTTTTTAGCATATATCAAACTGTTTGTACATGTAATTATAAAAATAATAGTATGCATTTCATATTTATAAAAATAATAGTAGTCGTACTAGCTGCATATCTCCTCATTCAGCTCCTTCTGGTCGTCACAAGTTGAGGATCATCCTAGTGATGAAGCTTCGCATCAACATCTCTAAAGTATCCACACGTATGGGGCAGGAACACCACGCGCTCGAGTGCTAGCGCCGGCTGTGTGGTATTAGATGAGAAAGGTGTGGTGACTAGAGTTTCGAGAATTCCGAATTCTCTCTATGAAACCCTATGTCATTGCCCCTCTACATGTATCCATGATTGGCCTTAAACTTGAGGCTTATTAGGAACTCATAATATACATGAATTCAGATCATGATCCGAATTATATTCCAACCCTTTAAATGTGTGACCCTATAGATTCACATACACTTGGACATGACCCAAATACTCTTACTCGTCCATTAATCGGTAGTTACCCTTGCAAGACATGTCGACTCCCAAATATACGTAAAGATCATATAGGACGAGCCTCAACAAAACTTATGCATTTCCCTTTGCCTCACGATATTGGTCAAGCTCAATGCGAGTACATGCCATCTTTGTTGGATAGCTTGACCATTCTTTTTTGATCACGTGACTTGAATTCTCGACTATTGTTAACTCTTTAACCGTGAGTAGCATAGCCATGCATTTTTGGAATTCAATCATTCGAGAGGCCTAGAGATATCTCTCTCGTTGCATAGAGGGGCAAATCATATTTTGATCGACCATGTCTCCATGCATGCATCATGACAAAATCCAAAAACTATCTTTATAACTACCCAGTTACGGAGTAACTTTAGCAACCCCTAAGTGAGTCATTATGCATCTCAAGTACATGCGACAACCTTAAGTCTAAAGACATAGCATACGCATTATAAGTGAGACCAACTGATAACATGTAAGAATACAACGTTTTTGCAGTATCTCATGGTTGGTCGATCCAACCCTATGTTCGCTAACATGTGACTATATTATTGGCTTGATATCTCTATATCTATAACTTGTGAAACATAGTCACCAGTCAATACATATGTTTGTCTATTCATATATGTCCTCATATGTTTCAAACTAGAGATCGTTTAAAAATAATTATCGAAGAAATATAGAGCTTCACAATCAAGTCACATACTTGATAATAAATATTAACGGTGCTATTTAAGGAATAAGATAACATATTATTCAATAAAATATGAATATGACGAAATATAATCATTTCTATGATTATCTATAGAACATATTTCCAACAACACTAATAGCACAGCGAGAAGCTTGACCAATTCATCCAGGAACTTGTTCCGTTTAGGACAAAGTTCTCGTCTACATGATCCTTCGCCTAGTCTGGTTGTACCTAGGGCTGTGCATTTTCATACCGTACTGAACAAACCGTACCGAAAAAACCGAACCGAACCGGTCAACTCGGTTTGACCGGTTTTCGGTATTCGGTTCGGTTGCTAAAAAAACTGGCATTTGTATGATTCAGTTTGTTCGGTAAAAACCGAGAAAAACCGAAAAGTGTGTCGCGTCTCTCCGGTCTCGGCGGCCCACGAGCGCAGTCACGCACCGACGGCCCGGCCCGACGCATGCGAATCTAACCCTAGCGGCGCTGCGCAGACGGCAGACCGAGTGACCGACGCCCTCGCCTCGCCAGATCCGCTTCGGCGCTTCCTCTCCTCTCGAGTCTCGATCCGAGCTCCTCCTCGAACCCTAGCCTCGCCTCGCCACTCGCCAGATCCGCTTCCTCTCGAACCGAGCTCCTCCTCGAACCCTCGCCTCGCCAGATCCGCTTCCTCTCGTCTTGATCCGACACCCCTCGCCTCGCCTCGCCAGATCCGCCACGGACTTCGGACTTCGCCCTTTGGACTTCGGTGCTCGACTGCTCGTCTCCTTCGCCCTTAAGATCATCCGTCTCCTTTGCCTTCGGACTTGGGTGCTCGAGTGATCCGCTTCAGCTGCTCCGCGCATCCGCATCCTTCGCAAGTTCGCCCAATCGCCCTTCGGTGCTCGGCTGACGGCGCATCAGGATCTTGCAACTTTTGATGCAATCAAGATTTCACGGGAAGTTGATCCTAAAGGTATTCCTTTGTTTCAGCCAATTCAATAAAGGGCATGTTGGATAATTTGGTTAATGTTATATATTGTTTCCTTATATTATATTACTGTCTTTTAAGCTTATTGCCCCATGTGCTTTACTTTTGATATTCTAAGAAGCTTCATAACGATGTTATATTGACTTATTGAGCTAATTTGATAGACCAAAACAAGACATGATGACAAGTATTGTCTAATTTTCATAAGCTGTACCTTGTTGTATCTTGTTGAGTATGAACTATATCTTTGTCTGATTCTATTAATTTCATAGATCAAAAGGTCGCAGAAAATAATTGTGTTTCATATATGATATATCTATGCTCTTTTGTTATCTTAAATTATGTATGAGCTTGAATTCTGCTATTGTTGATTCAGGTGAAAGGACCTTTGGTGTGCTCACAAAAATCGATCTAATGGACAAGGGTACCGATGCTGTTGATGTTTGGATCAACTAAAAATCAAGTGCTAAACACTTACACTACCCTAAAAATCAAATATCAATTGGTTTGTGTATGTGTACAGTGTACTTCAAGTCTTGGACTGTCTGAGTGTCTGTAACTGATAAGTGACAACTCTGTATCTGTATTCCTGTCTGTTCTGGACTTCTGGTGTGCGCTGCGGGCGGCGTGTGCTAGCACCAACGGTAAGGCAGTAACTGTAAGTGCTAGTGCAGTAGTGCGTACTGCGTAGCGGTAGCTAGCTCACTGTCATTCTGCATTTCTGCTTCAGTGCTTCTGGAAGACTGGAATGGAGAATTGAAGATGAGATTATCGTTTATCAATTCGCGTAAACTTTGGTAAAATTATTATTTACCGATATCGTACCGAAATAAAATGATATTTACCAGTACCGAACCGTATTTTATTAAGTCCTATATTTCCCAAATAACTAACACCGTATTTACCGAACCGAAAAAATCAAAAAAACCGAACGAACAGTTCTAGTTGTACCGATGGGTCGTACCAAAAGACGCCAAGCCATGTCCAAGCAATCGCAGCACCACCTCGACGCACTGGTCGTCAACACAGACAATGCGGCGTGCGTGTGCACTGTGCAGTGTGCTTGCAGCTACCTCATCTCCGTCACCGTGGTGTTCGTGAATACATCGCCTGGGCATATCTGTTTCTACATCGAAGGAAATCATTTGGTGAGGATGGAAAGCTTGTGGGGCCCACAGCTGT
Source organism: Dendrocalamus latiflorus (assembly GCA_017311315.1). Lineage (NCBI taxonomy): Eukaryota > Viridiplantae > Streptophyta > Magnoliopsida > Poales > Poaceae > Dendrocalamus > Dendrocalamus latiflorus. Next base: position 47,075,846 of record CM029664.1, read on the forward strand.
AATAAAGCCAATTGATGAGCGTCACGTGTAGGGAGCATAGAAGAGGAGCAGGCAAGCGGCAGTCCCCGCCCGTTTGAGGCACAGGACGTATCACTTCGACGAGCAGCACAGGCGTGTGGTCACACCGTGTGAGTTACCACATATATCAAACTAAAAGAATCGATAATTCGTAAGAAAAATTTTTCTAAAAAATAAAGGTATATACATATTTTTAGAAAAATCAAAAATTTTTTATGCATAAAATCAAAGATCCGTACGTAATTCCAGAAAAAATGCTGAGCTTTATCACATAAAAGCAGAGCTTCCTTGAAAAACTGAGGGTCCGTATGTATTTTTGAAAAAAATAGAAGAGTTTTTTTATGAAAGTGCTGACATGATGGTACCTTTTTTGCAAAAAATCAAGGACCTTTACTATATTCAAGAAACCGGAGGGCTTTTTTTTTTTGCAAAAATCCATGAGATGGCGGGGGGGGGGGGGGGGGGGGGGGGAATCCCCCAAGTTTAATATTGGGTATATTTGGGATTCGATGGGATTAGTCCACATTTCGGTCCCGAGTGGCTTTCGCTCCTCGCTTATGGAGATTTTTTAATTGGGAGGTGTTTCTATGTTTTTTTCAAAGTAATTTACACAAATTTTAAAGCAGAACTGAATGATGGATAATGATTACTTACCCCTTTGTATGCTTTGATATTAGTGTCATTCTTATTATAGTGGAAAGCATAAAAGCACTACTCTTCTTAATTTCAGTGTTTTTGTTTTTTCTTTTACTTTTGTAACGGTATTTTTCTAATTATTTTATTTTTTAATTAAATAACTTAGAAAAATTAACAGTCGCTATAGTTTAATTTTAGTCAAAGTTCAATGATCGGAAGTCGTAGCCATAAGCTGATTAGAGCGGGGCCGACCAAACCAAAACACAGGTGTTCAAGGAGCTGCTGTACGTTTATAGCTCGAAATAAACCTGTGGCAGATACATGTTTGCTCCCTTTTAACAGAGACTGTCATTGCATTGCTTCGAGCTTCCACTTTCATGCAAAAGGCAGCCAGCCCTTTGCTGGTGTGGATGATCTAGACGCGATTTTATGGAATAACAGGAGGAACTCACGCATAAGCAATTAAAAAAGATGTCTTTATTGTTAGGGGTGTATTACAGGGGTGCTCACTAACCTTAAAAACAATGGGCGTGGTATAATTACAATTGTCTCTTGTCCTAACATACTGTCTGATGACCTGTCTTTATATACTGCTAAAGGGACAACAGTTGCTATTGTCAGAGAAGGCGCCTTCTTATTCTAAAGATTAGAGAAAGGAGCCCCTTATTTTTGAAGGGGAGATTTTTTTTCAAATGGAAGGGGGTAGAATTCAAAGGGATCTCTAATCTAAGAAATGATAGTTAGAAAAAACATCCAAATGATGTTTAACAAAACCCTATTCCAAAAGGCGATGCATCTGATAGCAATTGTTGACTCCTCCTTCAAGCGTTATTTGAAGCAGCGGATTTTAGGCAGCCATTATGAGAGCATGTACAATGCAAGATGCTTATGTGAATGCTTAAAGAGAGAGAATATAGCCACATCATCTAAGCATCAATGCAAAAGTTATTTCCTCCAATGCAAGCATCTCTTCTGTGGGTGCTTAGATGCTATATTATCTATTAATAGATATAGTTATACATATAAGCACCTACTAAGCACCGATGCTTATTTAAGCATCGATACTTTAAAATAAGCATCTTATCTATTCTATGTGACAAGAAAAATCAGTTTTTTATTGCTAAGCATCTCTCTAAGCGTTTGCATTGTACATGCTCTGAGAGACCTAGATGTATATGATAGTTACCAGTTAGCATCACATCTAGGATAGTATGCACGTGCGGATCTATAGTAAGAAAGTGAGTCCATGATGTTATGGAGCCTCAACTAATACGGCTTATTTAAACACATATTTATAAATCTTCTAAAGAGCACAACATTGAATTAACGGATATAAGGTACCCGACCATCGAGATGTGGGATTAAGTAATTACAGAAATTAATAAACTGTTGCAAATCTGCAGAGATATAGTGCAGAAAAAACACGTCCAAAAAGTGCTTTAGAGAAAGCCTTGTTCTGGAAAAAAGGGACTTCAGAGATCAGTGGAAGTCTCAACTGACAAAAGGCTATGCATCTCCTCTTTAGCTCGTAAAGGGAGTGGAGCATAGATTCTCTACAGCAGGCAGCACACATGCTAGCTCTTTCATTCGATTTAACTGCCATGCGCAAGCTAGATACTTCTAGCTTTCGATCACTGAGCTTTTCTTGCAAAACAACAGACTTTGAGCACTGAACTTTTCTTGTATTCAACGAGAATTCATTCCAATCATTTAGGACATCAACATTAGCAAACAGGTGAATGGATGCAGGATAGTACTACCTCTAGTCCAAACTAGATGCCATTCTCGTTGAGAATACCAGACCAATACAATGATGTTCTCAAACTATTTGCCCATAAAATACATGATTTTATCTGTGTAATTAAATGACCATAGTGTTGGAAATTACGCAGTTTTAGCAATTTACCGAGATTAACTCCAAATTTAAGGATATACAGTAAAGCATATATCCATAAACATGAAAATGGCATGAAAACTAAGCAATTATCTCTCAACATAGATAATGAATTCAAGCCATTTAGCCAGGACTATATGCTAAATTGAGCAGGTAGATGGGCAATTATAATCAAAATAATGCACAAATTATATTGTGTTATATTGCTCTCAGGTGAGGAGTTGCTTAAGTTCTAAATACTTGGCATTCTCAACTCTGGTCAATAGATCAACAATCACAATGATAATCCCTTTATATTCTGTTAGTTTGTCAATCTGAATATTACCTCAGAGTAGTGATAGATTCAATTTCATGTTTTAATCAACACATATAACAGAAATGAGCAACTGCAGTTTTAATCTGTTGTCAGTAATATTCTAAACAGAGACAGATATATGCTACTACCAATACAACAGAATTCAGACTATGACAAGAACAGAACATAAGTGAATAAACACTAAACCAAAGTGTAATTAGCAAACCAAACTACAAAAATATTCCTAAACAGTCACTGTGATATCATATATGACTAGTTTCTTCATTGAGCAATCTCAAGTGCCTACAATCTACCATGCAATAGTGCTCCTAATGCCAGCACAAATCACTAATTTCAGAGACAATAATAGACATACTAGCACGGCTAACTAATGCACAATAGGAATTTATAGGATGTAAAAGCTTACTAGACAGTGGCAGTCTAAACCACTAAGATGGACGACAGGGGCAAGGCTCGTTACAAAGACGATATCCTAGAAAACCAATCATTGACGTATGCCTGGATATCACCAGAGAGATTAACGGAGATACAATGCCCAACTTTACAAATCAATACTCACTAAATCGTGAAGTCGAGATGCGGGTGTTGTCGCACAAAGCCAACACAATCGCCAATTGGATGAAGCAACCGAGAGTTTTCAACCACATGCGCTTACAACTGCGTCAGATCAACCATGTCAGATCAACCACAGTAGGTCGACCACGGCAATCAATCATGACAGAACGACCACGGTAGGTCGACCACGGCAGAACGACTAAGGCAGGTCGACCAGGCAAATCAATCAGGGCTGTCAACACTTCAGAGAATCAATAGAGCCTCACCGATGTGGAAATACTGAGACCCCAGTGAGTTCACTGAAGCAACCCACACAGGAGACTAGAGAAATCATCACAGTTGCTCTCAGATCTGAATATGTCCTCTTAATCACTCTCTACTGAGAACTCTCCCATGGCTCAATATAAAGAGGAATGAGAGAGATTCGAGATCAAAGGATAGGGAGATAGTGCCACCACAACCACCGGATCGAGTCTAGTGCAAGGAGAAGAGAGGATTGAATTGATCCCCTTCTCTCGGGTGTGCTTGGTCAATCGACCACATCCCCCCTCATCTCTCTTTCGGGTGGGCCCATACCAGAATTTGTTTCCTCTTTTTTCTTTTTATTTATTTTAGAAATGAGGGAAATTCCCATATTGCCCAATACATAGAAGTTGCATGCAATTGATAGATCACGTCATACATTAAAAATACATTTTTTGAAATGGGCATGTAGTGTTCACAAATACGCCATCAAATACACCACTACTAGTATTATGATAATTCAGTGTGCCAGTATGATCTGCTAGGAAACAATAGTATGTAGTCGGCACTAGGGATGGCAATCGGGTGCAACGGACGTGGGTAGTGCTTGCCTATACCAATGTCTGTGACCCCGATTTACGCTCACATGCATGCCCGCGAAGGACGACGGATGAAGAACCTTGCCCATACCCATTGCCCGTGGGTACGCCCGTTTACCCACTAACTGAGAGACACCATAACTACCATGTGAAGAATTTACCAATGTGGAAGCGTGCAGAATACTAATCAAAGCATCCATGCTAAGAAACAACACAAGACAGAAGACGCTAAGAAACCACAGTAACACACTCCTTAAAAGAAACCCACTTATTTAAAAGAAACCTCAACTGCTACTCATAAAGTAATAAAGATCAAGCTAAAAATTGACATGGACAACTAAAGAACAGAAAATTAGGGCAGTAACAAAGAAGTACTAACATGACGCACTTTACATACAAAGAAATGGGTGCAAATACACATTATTGATCAATGTTCAACCTATCTCAAGGCTTCCATTTTTGTATGGTTAAGAAGCAAGAAAGAACTAACTGGAATAACTTCAAATAGCAAAAAAACTATTGACAAATCTAAATTACTTGGATTCATGCTACACAAACAACATATACAAACTTTCATAAATCCTACCAATCAAAACCACAACCCAAAGGGAAAAATGCAGCAAATAGCAACGACAATGCATCACATTCACACATCAATAGTGCATCACACATTCAACAACTACAATGGAAATACAAACTGACATGATTCCTCACACATAAACAAATTAAGTTTGTAACAAGAGTGGAACATATGAAAATAATTTAATTTTGATAGTTCAACAAATAGATGAAAGACATGTTTGAAAAAATGGTTTGCTAATCAGAGTCGGCGATCGAGATTGAACAACAATCTTTAAGCTCCTCTTCAATGTCTTCAAGGCATGTTCATAAAGCCTCAACTCCTCCTCCTTCACCTAAGAAGTAAACATTGCATTACATTTACATCACTAGCTTTGAATCACACATAATTTTTGAAATATTTACATCACTAGTTGAATACCTTTAAGGTCATTCCAAAGTCAGCTTTGTATGCACATCAATGCCTCCAATATAGTTGGAGTGAGATGACTACGATGTTCACTTAGCACTCTACTACTAGTGCTAAAAGTTAATTCAGAAGTTACTGTTATTATTGGAATAGCTAAGATATCATGGGCAATCATCTGCAATGTGGGATAACGTGTCCCAGCCACCTTCTACTAACCCAGTATATCAAATTCTTCATCTATGCAAGGAAGAGTTTATTCTTCCAAATAGCGATCCAGCTCACTTTTGATCTTTACTACACCAATACTTTTCTTAATGGCAGGTAGTGTTTTAAATATAGAAAGAACCTCATTAGCACCAATTGGAGCACTAGTAGTAGATGACGTAGCTATACCCTCTTCTTCACTAGTAGTAGATGACGTAGCTATACCCTCTTCTTCACTATGCACTTGGTACTCATTTATCAACTCATACAAGCAATTATAACTCTCTATAACCTTCTCTTCAGAGTTTTCTTCACCAAAAGGGCAATATAGCATGCATGTAACATTGTCATTTTTTCACGCGGATAAAAAATAACAACAATAGCCATTAAACCATGAATATCGGACCAATACTTGTCAAACTTTTTTGTCATCTCAACAGATATAGCCTCAATTATTGGATCTCCACATCCTAACTATTTATTCATATACATTTTGACCTCACATATCTTTGGAAAGAAGATGTTAGTTGTTACGTATTTAGTTTTAGAAAATATTTTAGTGAGTTCATAGAAGAGGCTTAATTTTTCATAAATAGTTGAGGCAAAATTCCAATCAGTAGCAGTTAGTGCACAATTAAACTGCATATCAATTTGCTTCAGCCTTTCAAAGACTTTTTTTATAGGGAATAGCAGTACTAAGTATAACATAGGTTGAATTCCATTTAGTTTTGCAATCAAGACCAATCTTAAATTGAATTTCATCTAGTTTTGCAATCAAGACCAGTCTTTTTAGTTATTTCAACCTTAGCAAATTGAGTCGCTTTCACAAATTTTTCATACCTTGTTAGTGTAGCTGCCCAATATGAAACACTATCACAGACTCTTTTGATGCCATGCTCCATGACACTCAAGCCATATTTCACAATTACATTAAGAATATGTGCACAACAGCGCATATGTAGCAACTTTCCACACAATAAAAGATTAGATGGACCAACCTTCATCTCTATTGCTTCAACTAATTTATCTTTTATTGAGCAGTTGTCCATAGTCAAAGTAGATGGCTTGCAATCAACATTGCAACTCTGAAGGCTTTTATGTAGTGTTTCACAACTAACTTCTGATGTATGTGGGCATGACACATATATAAATCTACATGGTTCAACATAGGAAGAATATTAGAATTTGAACATATCAATAAGATTAATAGTATTCAGCATAACAATCACCTCAAAATGCAGCTTCTAAGCTTCTAAGAGTCAACAATAAAATGTCCTGTCACTGTCATGTAGCCTTTCTTTTGATTATCAGCTATCCAAAGATCAGTTGTAATAGCAACGCGACAACTGCTTTTATCCAAGTAACTGAGAACTCTCTTTCTCTCTGAATCATAATAATCCAAGATATCCTTTTTAATAGTATTTGAGTGACTATTTTAAGTAAAGGTTGTAGTGCACTAACAAATTTACGAAAGCCATGGTGGTCAACAATGGACAGTGGGTACTCATGCAGAATAATTATGGAATAGAGAGCTTTCCTAGCAACTTCTTGATCAAAGACATAGTTCTCTACAGTTACTTGCCCATGTTCAGAAGATCCATACCTCAAACTGGTTTGTACTTTCCCTTGCCTCTTTCGATAGATGCAAACCTTCAGATGTTCATACAGATATTTAGTGCCATTCTTCATTTCTGCTGAGAGGTACTTACTGCACCAAATGTACTTTGCCTTCCAAGCACCATTGACTTTCAATATTATAAATTCATTCCAAACGGGTGAAGTGAGTTTCCTCTTTGTGCCATGAGAGTCTTCCTCTTCTGCTTATGCATCTTCGGCATGTTCTTCAACTTGAGGTTTAGATTCAGATCCTACTTGCTGATCACAGAGTATTAAGCCTTGAGAAGATGGCCCATGTTGCCTACTATTTCCCGGAGTTGCCATTTGAGAGTTGAACACAAATATGAGAGTTCACAAAGTCACAACTATGAGAATTGAACACAAATCAAATATATTTTCTTAAATGTTGGGGTTGTTTCCAAATAATTTGCTTTACAAAGACAGGGAAAATGTGGTTATAATTCTTTTCCAATGTACTTCAATATTGTTAACTAACCAGTCGATGCACAATTTGCATTAGCAAAACCAATTTAACATATAAATATTCGAATCAATGGTACATGCCTAACCAGTCGATGCACAATATGCATCACCAAAACCAATTAAATCTTCAGATCAACAGTACATACACTGAGCTTGAGGCTTGGAGGCAGTCACAGAGGAGTAGGCCGGGTGGGCGTTGAGGATGGCGTTGAGGAGAAGGGAGGGTGTGTGTTGAGGAATGCGTTGAGGAGGAGGTCGGGCGCTGAAGATGGCGTTGAAGAGGACGCCGAGCGCTAACGACGGCGTTGAGGAGGCCAGGCACTCAGGAGGGAGGAGGGCATTGAGGATGGTGTAGAGGAGTAGGTCGGGCGGGAGGAGGGTCGGCTACAGGGTGGGGGCGAGGGACGGTGATAGGGTAGGGGAAGAGCGGCGGTAGTCGGGTGAGGGGCGAGTAGGCGGTCGGGTGGGGGCAAGGGGCAGCGGCCGGGTGGGGGACGAGGGGGTGGCGGTCGGGTGGGGGGCGAGCGGCGGCGACTGGGTGGGTGGCGAGTAGGCGACCGGGTGGGGGTGAGGGGCGGCGGCCGGGTAGGGGATGAGGGGCAGCGGCCGGGTGGGAGCAAGCAGGCGGCCAGGTGGGGGGCGAGGCAGCGGTCAGGTAGGGGTGAGGCGGTGGTCGGGTGGGGACGAGGGATGGCCGGGTCCGGGAGGAGGATGAGGCCGAAGTCGCCGAAGGATGAGGCCGGTTCTAGATCTGGAGGAGGGCAGCTTCACGTGTGATGTTGGTGGTGGTTGGGGCTTGGAGGTTAGGAAAGTGGGAATCACTTGGGGTCTTGACCCATCAAGGAGGCTAGGGTTTCACTATTGGGCTGGCCCACCTGTCAAATCATGGGTAAACGGGTAGACGGGTACGGGTGCAGCTCACCCATGCCCGTGTCCGTTTACTCGATGGGTAGAGAGTTCTCCCTATTTTCATGCCCATGGGCAAAGAATACATCTCATACCCGGTTCCATTAGAGTATTTACCCATAGACACATGGGTAAATGGGCACAATTGCCATCTCTAGTCCGCACATCGCCATAGTATAAACTATCACAGGATTGGTGGCCATACAGAAGATAAACAGTAGGTCCAGCCCCGGAATATAATACTAGCATGTAAAGCAGGGAATTGCTTGCTTGGGAAATCCGAGCTAACGTGTAACACCTTTGGCTTTTGGTTTATTGCTTTTGAATTTTGACTGTTTATGAGAGAGATTATAAAGAGAGATAATCACATATGATTTTGACCGATATAGCTGAAGTCGATATAGTGTATATTACAATCGACTAATAGACTATATTTTAAAAAATACACCGTTCAAAAATTAATTACTTAGCTGAAATGAAAAACCATAAGCCACGGGTCCATTCGAAGGCACCCTTAAACTAAACTGCTCCTATTACCCTTGGTTAGAATAAAGCAAAAGAGTAAGACGGCACTGACCTTTTTCTCTTTCTTTTTCTCTTTTCTAGGGCTCGTCCATCCCACTTCCACGGCATCCTAGCATGTGTCATTAATTTACACAGAAGTCCATGGATTCCCATCGAAATTTTGGTCCTCTTAAGCTTTTGGGAACGATCTCAATGTGGGTGCACGTTTAGTTTGGGGGATTGTCTAACTGTTAAATCTCTGTGTACTGCATCAGAGATTCTAGGCCCGTTCAATCTGGCTTTTTCGTGTCTTCTAAGTTTTAAATATTAATATTTGATTGAAATTGCACTATAATAATAGTTAGTTTTTTTCTAAGTTATTTAATTAAAAAAATAAAGAAAGTAAGAAAAAACACCGTTATATCTTTACGGACAACACAAAGAAAAAGAGAAAGAAGAGAAAAATAAAAAAAAATCAACATTAAGAAGCAAACGTTTATTCCGGAATGAACGGGGTATGTCCTCTTAGTTTGTGTGCATGTGTCCCAGAAGTTCTTTTTAGTTGCAACTCCAAGCATGAACATATGTAAATTTTCCGTTGTACTACCAATAGACAAATCAAAATGCTAATGAGTGTGAGGAAAAAAATTAGAACAAAAGATTGTTCATACATGTAATGCACTACCATTTCCCGAACGCTGTAAGAAAGAAATCATTTGTCGAACTTTGTTTCTTCCAAAACTTATGACCCGTTCCATTTTGGCCAAAATGCCGAGCCTCAAGTGTCAACGCGAACGTGACTTGTTTAGTAAGAAACCAACCTACTATAAAAATGCAAAAGGCACCCTCCATACTTTCCAATCAATTGATTACTTTGGGTATAAACAATCCAAAACAAGAATATATCCCTTTCTTTGTCCCGGAAAGAGATGCGTTTTTTGGTGTGCATTTGTACCCTTTTTTCTATAAAATAGAGTAGTACTCATAGCTTTTGGTGAGGACAAAAGTAGGAATTGCCTAGGTTGGAAAAGCCGAGCCATGTTGCCCTTTTCTTGTTGATCCAAAAGCGACGCTTTAGAATTTTGCACTTGGATTAAAATATGCGTGAGACAGAGAGAACAATCTCAGCACTTTCGCCCCCAAATATTTTTCACCATTAGACGAATTCTCGGTGGATCAAATCACTCTACATGACATAATTTCTAAGCAAGACTGGGCACAACTGGGAAATTTAATTTGAAAGAAGAAACTTATCGACTCATGAAGTGATGCTAATCATCAAAGAAACATAAAAAAAACCTGTACGACCGATTGCAGAGATCAGAGAGCGTAAATAATCTTTGCCTCTTTTCAACTTTAACAAAATCAATCTTCTTAAATACAAATGTCTCTTCACTTCAATATCTAGAGAGCTAAGAAGATTAGACGCACAATAGAAACATCTCTCAAATAAAAACTAAATAGCCAAGGGAACAACTGAAGTACAAAACAATCCAAATTATCAATAGGCCAATCTGACCATAGGCCTATGACTGGTCTAACCAGGCCCAGGTGGTTGGACCGCTGGGACAAAACCAGTCTGACCGGACCCCTGTTCTCAGACATAAAAACCTATCAGATTAAAACTCAAATCTAAAGAATTTACTTAAATCTCATCTAAACATCCCTAAATTTTGTATAAGACTTGTTCAAGGTATTAGGAACCTAAACCAATAAAAAATCATAAGGTTCTTGGCTCAGATTTACTAATTAAAAGCAAATCAACTCTAGGTCTTAAGAACAACTAAAACCCTAAAATCTAAATTATTTCTTGCTCAAGAAGTTTTTAATCAAGAGGATGATCCAGATCTACTTCTACATATCATAGCAAGCTAATCTAGACATGAATTTAGGATAAAACTATCTTGACCACAAAAACCTAAATTTGAACAAATAACAAGTCAAACCATATTGATCTTGAATCTTGCTATAGATGTGATCTAGATGGGTAGCGATTAATCAGCTAGGATTATCTAGTACATCTTGTCATGGATCATAGAAAAATCAAGAGAGAAGAAGAAAACAGATAAAATCAAGCCAAATCAAGATTTCAACACTTGACCAAAGAGTAGAAAGACTTAGACAAATTTTGACATCTATTGATACTTGGATATGAATATTTACAACTACTTCCTAGCCAACCATAAAGCTTAAGGATGACGAAAAGCTTTAGATAGAGTCACAACCCATCTCCCAAAGGTTCTTCAAGAACCCTAATTATCCTCCACTTGGCTTCTTAGAAAGCTAATCTTAACTCTCTCAACTCATCTCCGTATATAGTGGAGGCTTATAATAAACCCTAACCAACACCTCTAGTTGGATTTTATCTACTTACATAGGTTAACTCGTTAATCTAACACCATACCAGATTTTACACTTACACATGCATACTTCTCAAAGTGCACACACATTAACCTGATAATGAATCAACACTTGATGCACTTAACATTTTTAGCATATCCTTAACCTAAATCATCTCTCTTATATCCTTAACCTAAATCATCTCTCTTACATTTCCTCATGCCATGATTTGATTAAATCTCAACTTTTTGGTTTGGGGCAAAAATACCGTTTTGCCCCTAAATCACCTTTCACGAAGTTTTACACTTTCTTTGCCTTGAAGAAGCCATGTGCTTTAACTTCAACTCTAAGTGACTCTAATGACTTACTGCTACGTCTCTCATGTATCCGGATCTCACTGAACTATTCTCACATGCAAACGGGCTCAAGTCACTTATCGCACCACATCTCTCCATGCACCATGACGGCACCCGACTTCCCTAATTGTTCTGAGCCTCAGCTTCTTCCTGAGCTTAGCTCCGATCAACTTTGCAGTTACCCATCTTGCTACTATTGGTAGCTCCTGCTTCGGTTCCTTGTCTTTTCAACTTGTATCTACTCCACTAGTCTTAGTCATCTTCCGATAACACCTTGATTGCTCTGGACCTTAGCTCTACTATCTTAGTCTTAATCCCTTCCGTCTTATCATGACTAAGCTCCAGAGTCCTACAACCAACAATAATAAGCAAATTATCACGTAACACTGTATAACACAAAATCAGCAATTTACATAATTGATGAGCTAAGAATCCTTTCCTTCAACTCAAAGCATCCCTGCATACTTTGACACATAAACCTTAGGGCCCAATAACTAGTTGTCACATCTTCATGCATTCAAACTTCCCTAAATCATCTCTAAGTGCATTGGTTTCGTTACTTGATGCACTACATGCATCAATTCGTCTCTTCACGATGCTTGTCTTCTCTGTATTTCTCACTTGAGCTACGTAGCCTCACCCGAACTTACACAATCACTTGGACCTTAGCACCCCCGTCTAGTCCCAGTCCATTGCCATTGACTGCTAGTGTTGTCCAAACCACCTGCATATCCAAAAATTAAGCAATCTTATCGAGCACAAGCTCCATATACTAGACTCACGTTAATCAAAATAATGCATTATGCAACATGTATGCAATAATTACAAAGTATTTGGGCCAATCCTTAACTCAAATACCAAACTAAACTCTCATGAACCATACCTGGCTAGTCGGACCTTCAACCATTGGCTGGTCTGATTGCGCTAGTCAACTCTAGTCAAATCTTGGTAACAGGGGAGCCAGTCTGATTGCGACAACCATATTGGTCTGGCCGCACAACACTTCTTTGGTCGGACCACCATTATACGGTTGGTCGCATCGCTTTCAAATCCTTCACACAACAAAACAAGAACATCTATGGAATAAGTGTACTGCGAACTACGGGCTGGTATAATCGCTCTCCGGTTAGACTGTTGCCTATGGCCGGTCCGACCGCTCATCGGTCAGATCGCCAATCATGGCCCAGTCAGATCGCCAACCTGGCCGGTCAAATCGCTTATCACCTGATAGCGAAAACCAAATATTGCACTAGATACAAAATAAAACTAAAACTTCAATAACAAAATACAACAAAATTAAGTACTCATAATACAGCATAAGATAGCTTCCACGTGATCTCACAACACCAATCAGTTGGCAGCCCAATCAATTCAGCATGTGGGTTTTCCTTTTTAGAAAGTGATACAAGTTTCGAGGATCATAGTTCGGTTGATGTCCGGTGCGGTGCTTATTTTTAAAGCGGTTGTGGAGAAGCATTTGTTTTTTTTAAAAAAAAATCTAGCACTTGGTTTGCCAAACAAGATTGAGGTTAAATAAATTTTGTTATCTACTGGTTATTCCTCTCAGTTTTTATTATGTTGTCTTGGACGCAATAATATCCCCGTTTGCAACTTGATTTATAAAAACACATAACTGAATAGCAAAATATCTTTAAAATAGTTTCACCAAACGAGATTATCATAAACCATCACAATGCCATCAAGGCCTAAAGCAAGAAGCTCTACACTTTTAAGAGAAACGCGCTCTCTCTTTGCAAGGGAGAGGAAGGACAGTAGGAAGCTCTGTTTAACATTGAATCAGGTTTGCATGTCCCTTTCCCGTGGGCCGGTCAAGTCCCCAATGGCCCAGCTAGTGGATACAAAGTAATGCTCTTATCACTTGCTCGCTACTCCGTAGTCACCGCAGGTAGAGCTGTTTTTGTGGCTCAACAAGAATCCGATTCAAAAAATAAAAACTCAAAAGCCGGCATCTCGTGCCGGGCTCGAATCCATCGGTAACAGTAAGCATAGTTCAGTACGGCCTTCTCTCGCTCTTTCCTCGTGACAGTACTTTCACTCGAGTTGATAACTCTCTCTCTCGGACGTTTGATCTCGTTATCCTTAACTTATAGCTTATAGTTTTTTCTTCAAACAAACAAATTAGCTAATTTTTTGCTATTTTTTTAAAGTGGTTTATAGAAACAGTGTTTTTAAAATAGCTTATCAATTTATCAGTATTTTGATTCGTTTCTATAAATACTTATATTAGTACCAAAAATTAAAAGTCGTAATTGAAAAGAGCACACCTTATCGTCGGCAAGAGAACATGAGTGCATCGCCCATAATAAATGGATAATCTGTTCGATGATCGACGACCCGAGTCCGATCCGATCCGATCCCATGGCCGGGCCTCGCTCTCCGGCGTGCCGGGCGTGCCTGTCAGTCGCAGACACCAAAGTGAGTGAACGAAGAGAGAGGAGCACATGGTTCAATGTTGGAGTTGAACCACTCAATTCCTCTCTCTCTCCAGAAAATCACTGACAAATTTCCCTCTTTCTCTCTCTTATCTTCTCACTTGTGTTCTTCACGGACACACACACAGAGCATACAAGAAACACATGGACGAACAACAGAAGAGACAAGAACACGCATGCTGCCGATCGAGCTACATTTTCTCATCCCACCTATGTTACAACTATATAGCCTACTACTAGAAAGTTTATCACCTAAACAAGGAAACTAATCAACCAAACTAGGAAACTTATCATCTTCTTCCTTATCTATCGAACTTACCTAAGTCAAGTACCCAACACTTCTACCTACGTGCAACGCGGACGACGCGACAGGATTGACTCCCAACACTCAAAACACCAGACTGGCCTCCTCGCCACGCAATCGCATGCAGGTTTCTTCTGGCTAGCTGGTCGGGTCGCATCACGCGCGCTCGCGCCAAGGCAACAGATCCCATGCCGGCCTAGCTGCTGCTAGGCACCAACTACCTCCTCCTGCCGCCGCCGTGAGACGGCCATCAATTTGGGGGCGGCGGCCAACGGCGGGAGGCCCTGCCCGAGCAGGGGAAACTCGCGAGTAGCACGTAGTACGGCGCGCGAATGAACGGTGGTGCTCCTCGATCGGGTGATGGGATGAGGGTTTGCATCGCAGCAGTTGAATCGGCTACCGTCGTTTCTCTTGATTTGTGGTTTTGCTGCTAGTTGATAAGTGGATCCTTGTTTTCAGGACGTCATAAGTCCCGTCGTGCCCGGACCTCGTCCAGATGAGATGCATCCGCGCCTACCCAATCAGTTATGCTTCCTGTATCTGTATGTACTGACTTTATTTATATTTACAAAAATTATACGTGAGTTTTTTTACTATATAATCTCTCGTACAAACAGCCTAAAAATCATAAACTGTAGCTAAAAGCTATAAATCTTAACTAAAAAGAATAGACTCTTTGTCTACTACTGATTCCAAAGAACGGTCTTTGAAAAGAAAAATCGAAAAGAACATCACAAAAGATGAGTGTTACTGTAGCAAGTACGGGAGCCCGGGGACCCCAAAAAACACTGTGGCCTGCGAGAACGGCACAGGGGTACAGGGTGAATAAATTCGCGGAAACAAGGGAAAAGAATGGCGTGATGTTGAAGTTCAGGGATATCCTGTACTCCTGCTAAAGAACAAAGATGAGTGAGTTTTCCACAAATTCACAGGTTACTCCTGTGAACCGAAACGTTAAAGTATGATGACCACTTAGAGTATGTACAATACAAGATGCTTATATATAAGTGCTTAAAGAGAGATAATATAGCCACATCATCAAGTATCCATGCAAAAGTTATTTTCTCCAATGCAAACATCTCTTCCATATGTGCTTAGATGTTATATTATCTATTAATAGATATAGTTATACACATAAGCACATACTAAGCACCGGTGCTTATTTAAGCATCAATGCTTCAAAATAAGCACCTTATCTATTCTATGTGGCAAGA
Source organism: Dendrocalamus latiflorus (assembly GCA_017311315.1). NCBI lineage: Eukaryota > Viridiplantae > Streptophyta > Magnoliopsida > Poales > Poaceae > Dendrocalamus > Dendrocalamus latiflorus. The sequence continues at coordinate 47,091,476 of CM029664.1, forward strand.
AAAATCAGTTTTTTATTACTAAGCATCTCTCTAAGCGTCTGCATTGGACATGCTCTTATAATGCATGGGAAGATGCTAGACAACGGTATACCTCCGAATTAATGGTATAGGATGCATTCGAACTGAAACTTGGAAGTTTCCAAGTTTTGAATTATGAAACTTAGTCTTTTATGAGTTTTGAAACAAAAACTTGAGTTTGAAAAGTTAAAAATTCGAGATTGAAAAGGTAAGTTTCATGTTTCAAAGCTGAAACATCAAGTTTCAGATAAGTTTTGAGATCTCAAAACTAGTTCCAACCAATTTTCAGTCAAGTTTCACCAATGTTTCAAAAGAGTGGGTTTTCAATGAAGTGTCAATAAATCGAGTAAGTTTCAACAGGTTTTCAGGCATGTTTCAAAAAGTTCTAGTCAAGTTTCACCAAAGTTTTAAAAGCTCAAGTGAGTTTTCAACATATTTTCAAAGAAGTTCACGAAAGTTTCAAAAATTCGAGTGAACTTCAATAGACAAGTTTCAGAAAAAAAAACCCTACAAGTTTCTAGTAGGTTTCAAAAGTTTAACAAGTTTTATGGAATTTTTTCATTTAGTCAAACAAAATCGAACTATTACCTGTTGCTGCGCTACCTCACAACCACCACAGCCACAACTATTCGTCCAACGTTTCCCGTGCAGGCACAGGACCCACTTGCCATGGCCATGCAGCCCATGCTAGCTCGACCATGGCTACCTCGCTCACTCGCTGCAAGGGAAAACACTATCGGTTTGCAAATTTAATTGGAGGATAGCAATAGAATTGGTAACCGACGGTTACTGGATTTCTCGGACGAAAATTTTGAATTGAAAATTGATTTTTTTTTTCACATGTAAAAAAGAAAAGGATGAAACCGTGCAAATTTCCTTTATATTTGATAAAAATTAGATAAATCCAAATTTTTTTGCCCAGTTTGAATTTTTGTTAGACCCATTCGATAACAGACGGTTTTTAGTGATAACTTTTCTCCCGCTCGCCATAGCCATGCCAGCGAACTTACCCAAAGCCACAGTGCTAGGGGCCACAATTTAGGTGAGAGAGGGTGTGGGGGGGGGGGGGGCAGTGTGTGTGGGCAAGGGATTTGGACAAGCTTTTTGGGAAAAAGCGTAATTGCGCTTTCGAAAAACAGGGTGAAAACAAAAAAAACAAGTGCAATTGTGCATGAATATGAATACTCTGCCAAATAAGAGGATAGTTCATTTCAGTGCAAGACAGCCTTGCCATGAGTGCTGAGCTCATGGCAATTCAAGCGAGCAAGGAATCAAAAATGGCAAGTCAGTAACAAGTAACATTGGTTCAACACTCCAGCTCGCGACCTAGAGATTGGAACGCGGGAGGAAGCAAGCCGACAATGAGCAGCCTTGGTGGTGCGCAGTAGCAGGTGCAGATGTGCGTCTGGTGGTGCAGTGCCGCACGTGCTAGGGGAGTAGGGCTAGAGCTACCCACTTGTTTGGCTTGTTGTTGCACGAGGTGCGTGTGCAGCGTTCTGTCGGGTAGCCAGCATGACACAATCGTGCAAGGAGTACCTGCCACACCGCGAACAAAGTCTATTTAGGCTCCAGGTTGTCATTTCCAAGGCCCGCACCGCGTGCTCTCCCGGCTACATTAGTTGTGCGTCCCCAAGGGAGGCTCAACGGCAATTGAGCATAGTCGCAACCAGCCGAGGAGGTGCTGGTTGCAATAGCACAAGTGCGCGCGCCACATGGCTGCTTGGAGAGGGTGCGGTGGTAGGTCGGTCGGGAGTACAAGTATCATCCACCGAGCGAGGTGAGCATCGTGGCAGCGGTTCCAGCCTTCCAGGTACTAGCAAGACTCTTTGACCTAAGCATTCAGCGGTTCCATGTGCAAGGCTACCGAGCTAAGGCCCACGCATGACATGAAAATAAGGACCTGTTTGAAATAGCTTTTAAAATTAGTTTTTAACTTTTGCTATAATATCTAACTTTTAAACAGAGTATTTTTTAAAGATAAGATCTATAAATTAATTATAGTCACGTTAAAAGCTCAACATCTGTACTACCTAAAATCGTAGTGAGTATCTCTGTTCGTAATCTCTATCGCAAATAGCTAAATCGTAGTGAGTATCTCTGTCCGTAATCTCTATCGCAAACAGCTAAAATTCAAAAATTTTAGCCAAAAACTATAAACCATAGCCATATCAATCAGTCCCTAAGTAAAGCAAGAAAACGCAAGGTTGGGTACGAGTGCCAAGACTAATGGATGAACAAAGATGGGTTCGATATACTAGAATAACATGCCAAACATGCAATATTCATGGATTGGCCTATCTTCGTTTACACACTGTGAATAGCCATGTCACCATCAGGCTTCGTATTACCGGTTTTTATTTTTTAGGGAGGGGGTCGATAAGTTTGGTTTGGCTGATTTTCGGTTTTTTTAGAAATTCGTTCCAAAGAATCAAACAAAATTTGAAATTTAAATTCATACTGACCGATTATCGCCGATAACCGACCGAAAATCAGTTGAAAATTTTGAAACAAATTTCAGCAAAAATTTCTTCTAAATTTGATAAAAATTCATACAAAACGAATTTTTCGGAGCCAGCTTGAATATCTACCAGAGGTTACTGATAAACCTGGTAAAACCGGTTACCGGCCGGAAAAAAACCCTGGTCACCATACCGTCATCTTGGTTTACTGGTTCAGAATGCACCAAAAGCATCATACAACCCCTAGTACTATAAACACGCCAGCTCACATAAGAACACATTCATTCTTCTACTTCAGCCGGTGTTCTGCATACCAGCAGCAATGCCCTTCATGGTTAGGATGAGAGTATCCTCGAGCCCTGGGGCGTACTCGCTTGTTGTGTTAAGATTCACGAGCTCCGCAGCTGACTGCCCTGAGCCCATTATCTCCTTCGACAGATGAGGTCGGGGGCTTACATGGAAGCTAGGGTCCCTGATACGCTTCAGTGTGTAAGCTTGGCAAACATTCAGTGCTGTGATGTAAGAATCACGGAGGCGCAGTATCTGTCTCAAGTAAGGATCGCCCTCCAGGAGGTCTTTGTGGCCAGCAACCTGAATTTCACAATCACATTGCAGTGAGTGAGAAGATATAACAAAAATCCTGTGATCAGGACCAACTATGAGTATGGTATAATTTTCCGTTTATTTATCGACCATATCTGGATATATGTTTGTATAACTTTTTCCCAAATGTCACTTGTGTAAGTTTATTGCCATTAGATAGAAAATCACCTAATCATTAGTCACACAAATGCACGATGTATAAATTTGGTAAGTGTCAATGGTTAGATGCATCACAAAATAAACATGCAATTATTGCACATAGTAATGAACACATAAAGTTGGTTTCAAAAATTGAATGCATAAAGGTCTTAAGACAATCACCTGTAGAAGAAGTTGCTTTGTTTCTTCATAGTTTGCTCTAAGACGCTCACCACATGGCCACAAATCATCAGAAACTAGCAACTTGTCATACAGAGCTGCTATACCAGGATCACCCTTGGCAAACACCATCTCAACCAAGTCTATTGTAACCCTGAAAAATGGCCACTCGTTGTACATCTCCTGAAGGGTTTGAAGATTTCGTATATCCTTTTGCAAGACATACTTGAACGCCGCACCAAAACCAAGCCACACTGGTAGGTGGAATCGAGTCTGTGTCCAAGCAAAGATCCAAGGAATTGCACGTAGTGATTCAATGCCTCCACTTGGCTTTCGTTTTGATGGCCTACTTCCAATGTTCATCCTACCATATTCCAACTCTGGTGTTGCCTATTTGACAGCAAAGTTGCAAAATTGGGATTACCTATGCACACCACTAGAACAATCATTAGCAAAAGAATACATATTTGAAGGAGTACCACAGAGTGTACTAAGCTAACTTTCTTAATTTTTGTAGCAAAAGATTGAAATACAAGGCAGGAGAATACGTTGATTGATGTGGTATTATATCTTAACCTTCACAATAAGCTAGCTGAGTTCCCGCTTCACAATAACATAAGCGAAACTTCGCTCACTAAATACAAGCTATGATACGATTTTCTTTAAAAAAAAGAACGTAGAAGTAGAACAGAATTTTGCGAGAAAAAGAAAATGAAGGCGTAAAAATAAAGAACACAAAGAAGAGTGAAGACTTACAAGGCGGAAATATTCAACAAATCGTGGTTCTTGGAAGACAATGGATCGGTATTCTTCTGTGGCAACAACAGCCATTTCATCCATTAAAACACGCCATTCTGGTTTTGGTGAAATTGGTGGATGCATACCATGTTCAAGAGTAGCAGCTGTAAAACGTTGAAGCGTTCCAAAGCACAAATGCTCCTCTCCAAAGGACTGCTCAATCACTTCACCTTGAACAGTTACCCGAAGTGATCCATGAATAGTCTCTGGAGGTTGTGACAGTATAGCAAGATGGGTAGGACCCCCACCTCTTCCAACAGTTCCCCCTCGTCCATGAAACATAGTCAACTTAACCCCAAACAACTTAGCAACCTTAATAAGCTCCTCCTGAGCTTTGTACAGTTGCCAAGCAGCAGAGAAACGACCGGCATCCTTCCCAGAATCCGAATACCCAATCATTACTTCCTGCTTTCCATTGATCCTGTTTCTATACCACTCAACGGAGAAAAGCCGGGCTAGAGCTGCAGGTGCTGCTTCAAGATCTGCTAGTTTTTCAAACAATGGCACAACTCTCAGTGGCTTTTTCACATGACATTCACGCTGCAAAAGCTCGACTGCTAGAACATCAGAAGGAGCAGTTGCCATGGATATTACATATGCACCAAAACTATCAGAGGGAAGTTCAGCTAACACATGAAAAGTATCTAAAACTTCAGCAATTTGGTCTGTCTTGGGAAGGTCAGGACCAAATAACGGCCTTTTTCCATTGAGTTCTGAGAGTAGCCATTCTTGGCGTTTCTCCTCTGGCCATTCATGATATGATCCAATTCCAAGGTAGTTAGTTATGGCATCCATAACATCAGTGTGTCGGTCAGATTCTTGCCTGATATCAAGTCTAACAAGGGATAGTCCAAATGTAGACACTTGCCGCAAGAAGTCAAGAAGACTGCCATCTGCAATAGAGTGATCACCACAGGCACAGAGAGATCTGTAACAGAGCTCAAGAGGCTCCAGGAACTGCAAAAGTACAAAATAAATAAAAATGGTAAAATATAAGACATATAAAAAACTCTGATGTTACATATCTTTGACAAGTTCGAACCTGTAACATATGTACGGTAGCATCCTATCTTAATAGAGTGTTAAAAGTATAAGCTTATAAGGTAGTAAGCAACTTTCTGTATCTTAGCCTGGACATTAGATACCTGCTCAACATCAGTGAAGGTTGCTTCGTCGGGAATTTCAGAAAATCCACTGGCTAATAAATGGCGTGATCGTTCACGTGTATTGTACAGTTTATCTCTGACGTCACTCAATATTACACGATATGGTTCACTTGGAGGAACTTGTTTCCAGAACTCTGCATTCAAGAGAAGCATGTCAGCATGCATTTGACTTCACCTAATTCATCAAAGCTGTAGAGAAGGCAAGGAAAATAACACAATAAAACTAACAAAGGAATGGTTGGAACCAATCTTTATGTAGTAGGCTCTAAAGAGGTTCCTACCTTAACCGATGAAGGAGAAAAATCCAAAAATTACCACACCAATTAAAAAAGGCAAAAAGGACTCCCATAATAATTGTGTAGGAATAACGTATTTTCAAGGTTTTATTCCTATCCATGTTCTGATTTAAATGGTGCAAAAAAATATTCCTAATCTTATGAGGATCCACAGTGATAATTAATGGTAACAGGTATAAAAGTAGATTAAAATTTATAGTGCACAGGTTCACGACTAATTTGGTCAAATATTTGGCAGTGGATGATAAAAAATGCTGCTTATAATAGAACAGGCGAATGACATGTAGGACAAAAACTATCATCATGCCATATGTACCTATGTAGTGCTTTGTTGTGTCTTTCTTTGAGGAATGGTGTAACTTATCAGCTTTTACACGTAGTTCATCACTGCAGCGCCACATAGATAACTGCAAGTGATCAAAATGTTGTGAGACTAAAATATCAATCCAGTATTCCTTTGAATAGTAAATGCTTTTCTTTTCACCTCAAACATCAGATCCTCTATCTGTGCATAGTACAAGTTAGCAGCCATCGTTCTAGCCAACAGGCATACATCCCTTGTAACCTCTGGTGTGACTCTTGGATTCCCTGCCATCCACATCAATGTTAGAACCATATTTGCCCAACTCAATATGTTGCAAACAAGATGTGAGAGATGTCATATACCATCACGGTCTCCACCCATCCAAGAAGAAAATTGAATAAGAGGGGCATTATAAGGCAGTCGCTCATTTATGCCAGTGTTCTTAAGAGCAGTATCAACCCTACGTAAGAACTTGGGTACACCCTTCCATATTGTTTCATGAAAATAACTCATTCCAGCACGCATTTCATCCTGTGGAGTAGGAGGTGCCCGCCGGATTTCATCAGTTCTAAAGACAGCTTGAATCTGAAGATAAGAAATGATATAGGATATTAGAATCATATAAACCTAAATTTCAATGAAGATGAAAAGTCTTACTGATCAATGAATAAGCACTAGAGACGTTTTACGACACTCATATCCAAGTTCCTACAAAGAGGAAATTACCTCTCTCTGAAGTGCCTCATCAAGTTCCTGCTTCTCATCTGGAGTGATGTCCTTTGCATAAAGTTGTGTTAAACAGGTTCTTATCCTGCACACAGAAAAGTGAAAAATCTTACATTTTCTTCAATATTTATGGGATAACACTGTCAAATCCAACAACCCTTGCATCCATAAAACATTCATGTTAGTAAACTACATTTCTCTGGTGCAGTGCACAAATATTATATTAACAAAATGCTAGGTCGCAGCGAAGCAATATCTCAATTTTATTTCACAAATTTCATCTTATTACATCCAATAATTGTGTAAATTTGAAACCTAACCTGCCATGCTTTTGGAGCAGTGACCTCCTGACTGACTGAGTTGGATGTGCTGTCAGGACCAGGTCGACAGTTTGATTCTTGAGAGCATCAAATACTTCCATAGGGGACTTCTTTAGCTGACCAACGAGCCTCTTTAGGGTCTCCTCGATGTCTGATTCAGTTGTTGCAGAATTTTCATCAGCAAAATCACCCTTTTTCAGTTTTATCCTCCTACGATATGCAATCTGGACCTCCTCAGCCAAGTTTGCCAGGATAAGCATGTGTGAGAATGACTTGGTTATCATGATGGAGTCTCCAGGATCCAAGCGGGTCAACACATTCCCAATCTCATCCAGCTGTTTGGGATCAAGCTTACTTTCATACTCAGCAGCTAACTCATAGCATTCTTGAACCTACATACACCCATAGAAGTGCAATTTTTTTTTCTCATTTTATATGTTTTAGTAAAAGAACCTTCTTAGCATTCCAAAAATGATATCGTTACTGACTGTTGGCTAAGTTAAAGAACAAAGTAAGAACACTTTGTAATAATCTAGGTAAAACAGGAATATGCAAATGTAAAAACCAAATCAGCCGGGAAACTTGGACATGAATATTACATACAAGAAGAAAAAAAAGTTAGTACTGCAGACACCAGTAGACTCCAGATATGCATTGAACTCCTACTGATAGTAACGAAATGATCCACACAAATCAAGCCATTTCATCAAACTTTCAGCACAATATGAGATAGCTAAGACATGTCCAAAATACTCAATGGGAAGAGCAAAAATGTTGTCAGGTTATAGGTCTATAGCACTGCCTAACTGGGTAGTGATTATTAAAAGAACGCAATACATTGTAATCAGTATTCACAAACTTCCTCATATCAGCAACAACAAAAAGGTTAAATAAAATAATGAAAGTCAGTGAAGTCAAGATTTCATACCTACAATAATGGGGCATAATTCTACAAGATATTATAAAAAAGCCGCAACCACAGCATAAGTGATCCACACATCATGGCACACCCACTAATTTTGAAAATCATGGTAATCTACTCCCTAAAATGCTAAACTGAATTAAAAAAGGGAGTGGTAATCCAGGAAACAGGATCAGTGAAACCCATAAAGCTCAAAATACCGTCTTTGGTTTGTCTGCTTGCGCAATCCGTGCGTGCAGCACACACAAACCGATCCCGAGCACAACCATGATGATATTCGCAACCTAAATCAATATGCAGTACTGAAAAGAAGAAAAACAGCAGCATGGCATAAAGCAATCGGGATAGCATTACCGTCTCCCTGATGTCCTCCCCGTGCAGGTCCTGGAGGATGTCGAGGAAGCGGTCGAGGAGGAGCGCGTCGTACTCCACCAGCTTGTCGTCCTCGGAGAGCTTCTTGGGCGCCAGCAGCCGCAGTTGCGCGTCGATGGACGTCGCCTTCTCCACCGCATTGCGCGCCATCTCCCCCCAAAAAAACCCCACCTTTTCTCACCCCCTGCAACAGCAACCACAGATCAAACACCCACGACCCAGCGGCACAATAATCTCGCTTCCAATTCGACGAGCCCAACAAGCCCTCGCAGCGACAAGATGATCCCAACGGCAAGTGCTAAAATCACGCAGATTTCAAGAAAGCACGGGCCTTTTCCCAAAATACAACAACCAAATTCCGATCAAAACCCACAGAGATTGCCCACACCCAATGAATCAACTGCCTACTCCAACCCTACGAAAAATCTGAGAAGAAACACGCCTCACCGAAATAGAGAGGGGAAAAAAAGCACCTCTCCTGGAACAAGTGTACGGCGCCGTGACGGGGAGAGATCAGTCTGACGAAAGCGCTGCTTAATGCTTTAGAGGTGGGTTCTTGATTGAGAGTCTTTTGTGTAGTTACCCTATTTATAGGAGGACGCCATTTGTCGCATGTATTCCGTGAGCTAAATGCGGTTCGAGTTGGCCTCCTTCTGGGTGTCAGTTGTCACGCTGACACCGTTTGACCGGGCGTGATTTGGCGACATCGGAGATTGCATTAGACCGTCCATAATGCTGCAATTTTAATTATCTATAAATATTGTTACATAAAATACGAGGTGATATAAAGAAGAAAAAAGAGTATAAAGAATTAGACCATCTCTTATGCAGTAGTCGATTGTAAGACGATAAATAAGACCATATAAGTCCCACTCTCCTTTTTCTCGTGACATTTCTTAGGTTCAGACTTCTTGTTGTTTGTTATAGTCGCGCGGCGTGAGGCGCTATTCGGGGGAAGACTTAGGGTTAGGGCGCTGGTGAGGCTGGCGAGGAGGGGATGAGTGCCGGTGTAGAGGTGTGCGGGTCAGCGGTACAAGTGGGCACGGTGACTAACCAGAAGGAGACAATGGAGTGGATTAAGAAGGACTAGAGGCAAGGCGACAAGGCGGGTCACATGGCAGTCAGGCTGGCCATCAAAGCCAGCAAGCCCATGAAGGCAGGTGAAGAGCAACATAGCACAAGTGAACGGTGCTCGCCTCGCCGGCACCCACTTCTTCGCGCCTTCACAGCGTTGGTGTATGGCAACCTCGGCGTACTCCTGCTGATCATCTCCATGCCCTTGCCCTCCATAGCGCGGTGGGGCTCCCTGGTCGTCGTCGTCAAGGTCAAGGTGTCCACGCCCCAGGCCGACCGCATTGCCCGCCATGTCTGCCTCCGCAAGAAGGTATATACTAACCCTACATGAGGATGCAATAGCCTTCAATGCCCAGCTATTTAATTAGAAGCGTGCAAGCTCGCTGCGTGAAGTTAATAAGGTGAGAGGTGAGGGCAATGCTATGCCGTTAACGTGTTGGACAAAATGCCTTTTTGGCAGCCGTAGCTTAAAATGAGTAGCCTTTAGTTTCTCAATATCTGTGGAGCTGTGTAATTTGCCACGTTTATCTCTGGTTAATGCCTTCCATGGTTAGTTAATTTTACGGAGAAGTGCCTTCCATTGGATGTGTGCAAGTCAAGAGATTGCAATTTGGATTTGGGAAGTAGGTGCATATGCTGTTATACTGACGTGCATTCTACGTGCACTATGTACTTTCAAAATAGTGCATTATGGGTGATGAGAGGTAAATATCCTGTTGACGTCTGGTTTGCTTAAAGATTATGTTTCCTTTGGTGTGCAAAAATGCATTCTAAGGACTATGTACTTTTAAAAATTGTGCATATAAGAGGACCATGGGTGCGGACTATGTACTTCTAAAAATAGTGCATCTAAGAGGAACATGGGTGCTGCTGGCGTATGAAACAACCCAAAAATTTTAAAATTTTGAAAGTTTTCTTGAATTTCTTTTGAATTCAGATTTCTTTCCCTTTCTGGCAAAGCCCCTAGAGAATGTGCTTTCCTCTTTTGGCTTGCCGCTTTCCCTCTTCGTTGGCGCCTCCGCGTGCAGCTGCCTCTCCACCGCCTCTCTGCTCAGCCGCTTCCACGTGGCGTGCTCTCGCCGCCCAGAGTTGCGGCCGCCTCCACCCATGCATTCACACCAGCCTCCGCTCGCAACCCCACCTGGCAGTCCCTAACTCCGTTCCTCTTCTTGCTCCGCACGCCGCTCCTTGCGCGCTCGCACTCTTCCGTTGCGGCTCACTGCCTCACCCAGTCATCGCACGTGTCTGCGCCGTACCGCAAGCTTCACTCCCCATCAATGCTTGCAGGAAACCAGTGCCACCTCACCCTGCACCCCTACGCGATGGCAGGCTCTCAACTGCCTCGCTCCTTTCGCACGCGCGAAAACGCCGAACCGTCCTACTGTTCCCATCGCCATCCTCCCACTTCTTAGCCCAGCCGAGCACCCAAGTTGCTTGGAAAACACCTCTAGTACCTCACCAAACCACCCAATCGTCTACCGTCGCCCTATACTGCCACCATTTCTTTCCCCTGCGCCGGTAAGCCCTTTCTGCAATCTCCTTCATTTCTCAATAGAAATTCAATTGCCTTGGTCCTTAGCATCCCCAAAGCATCCTGATTTCACTATTGAGCTTGCCTTAGCTCGAGCGTAGCTCTAGAGCTCTGGCGGCGTGAGCCCTTGCCGGCGGAAGGGACTTCATCGTGGACAGCTCAACTTGAGCTATCCCAACCTAAGCCGCTTCTGCTACCGAGTTTGCCTTGTCCCTTAGGTGGTTAAAAACCCTAGCAACTCGCCGAAAGTCCATCGGAGTTACCTTGTGTCATGCCCTGACCCGTGCCGCCTTCCCTCGCCGTTGGCCAAAATCGTCGCCCCTCAAGTCCGGCCAACCTCGAAAATGGAACCCTAAGACCCTGAGGAAACTGTAGGTGACTTGGTTTCCATCGGCGACCTTCGCCGGCGCTCAATTGGCCGCCACCACCGTTGCTCTATTCGGCCACCCTGTAGCGCCAGGAGGAAGAGATGGAGGTAGACGACGACAACGTGGCTCAATCTCATCCGTCCGCGTCGCCATCAACAGTCCGCGCGCGCTAGTTGGGCTGAGTTGCCTGCGCGCATTTGGGCCGAGCCCGATACTGTTGAGCATTGTTCAACCGAAAAATCTGATTAGCTACTGTTTGAACCCGATACTGTAGCTACCCGATCCGCGATGAATAGTATCAAACCCATTACTGTTCATCTGAATCCGAATTTGCAAAAATACCTTGTTTTGACCGTTTCGACCCCATGAATCCATTTTCGACCTCCGTTTTGTCAAATCAAATCTCGGTGAAACCTAAACTCACCCAATTCAAAAATCAATCATCCATTTCTAAAAGTCTATCTTCCATTTTCAAAATTTGTCCAACACATATATAACCTTTTCGATCCTCCTGAACCTATCTAATCCAATTCTAGCCCTATCAGCCAACCAAGCATTGCTGAACTCCAACCACCCAACCCATTTCTTTTTATGTCTTTTCTTGTTTTTAATTGCATTTTGTTCCCAGCTTGCATTCTGCAAGGCAGGAACTTGTTTGACTATGTTTTCTGCGCTAGTGATCGGATCAAGCGAGTTGGTCAACTGAAGAGCAGTAAAGGCAAATGAAGCAAGCTTGAAGTCGACAGAGAAGACCAAGAACAACAGGAAGGAGGTAAGTCACATGTTTTTAATCATGTTGAACCTACATTTTGTTTATTATTTATTTATCAATATTTTCATTATCATGTATTTGTGCGTTGGTATTTTATGTGCAATAAATGTTTTGAATGACATGATACCTAGTTACATCCTACAACTGAAAAAGTCATGTTTATTTTGATGGCCATATTCACCTTGACAAAACTTAGTAATACTAAATTTACTATTTAAATAACCTTAGTAGTGTAGGAAACTCAACTATATCATACTACTGTTTAACATGTCTTTTTGCCAGTAATTTTTTTAAAAGTGTTTTTGGGAATCGATTATCATGAGAACCATGTGTTGGTTGGATAATGCTGCTAAGTACTTGGCATTTGGCCAGTAGAGATGCTAAACTAGCTCTAGGGTAAGGGGGTTTAGTGGAAAGTCACAGAGTGACCTTCGTCCACGACCTTACCCTAGGGTGAAGGAGATGCTAAACTGGCTCTAGGGTAAGGGGGTCTAGTGGAAAGCCACAGAGTGACCTTTGTCTACGACCTTACCCTAGGGTGAAGGCTAGTAAAGTGATGGTAAAGTTGGAGAAAGTAAGGATGACCTTATGCTGAGCAAAAAACATAGTGATCGCACAACCACGATATTTGACTTGTCAAACCTGGTTTAGTAGCTGCTCAAATCGATTGAATCTCTACAGGAGTACAGGAGAGTTAGTATGGAAACAGGTAAAACCATACTGAACAACGGTAGATTCCTCTCAACACGGGCAAAAGATATCTGGCCATGTCAGCGGATACCTGGGTCTGAGTTGGAGGTCTACCGGGTAGAGCCTATATAAAGAGATGAGTAGTGAAACGACCTTGTTTTCTTAACTCAGTCATGAGGGTTAAGAAATTCTTGTGGGTAAAGCTAGGTAACTCTACGGAGGGATCACAATAGTATCTCGAATACGCCGCGCTTCCAGTAAAAAAGCTATGTTCATGGGTGATTCCAACAACAAGGCATAAGTAAATTTGGGAATGAGTTGGAAAATGCTGAGGTCTGTTAATCAAGTTTTGGAACCCCATATATTTAAGTAGTTATTATTCTTTTGTGTTTAAAAATGTTAACAAATAAAATTTGCATCTCCTTTCACTTGAGAATCCTGGCAAGTAGCTATACAACATTTCTCCATGTAATTTGCTAAGTACACTTGTTAGTACTTAGTCTTGCAATGTCTCCATCACAACAGATACTAGAGGAAAAGAGGATGCTGCAAGTTTTCGTGTTAGGGTTACGTCTGCACTCAAGCGTTCTTGTGGAATTTTCTTCGGCTCTTCCGCATGTAAGTTAAGTTTTGGGCTTAGACACTCGTATTGTTACTAAAGTTGGCCATTAGGTCTTATTTTAATCAAATTAACTTCTTTTAATGGTTCGTTGAGTAGGTATGATACTCTTTCTATTCGCAACTGAACTTCTGGGCTGTTGCGGGTGGTACGATGTCCCTATTCCCTAAAACGGGGGCGTTACAGCGTACCTCTCGTTCCAGGCTACCATGGGGCTGAACAAGCATTGAGTTGTTAAGACTTGAAGCTGATAGGATTGGGTATCCAACTTTGATCAAGCCCACCCATGGTGGAGGGGGCAAGGTATGCTGAAATGTCTCACACACGAGAGAAATGCTTGTTGTAATTAGCAATTGCATATAACATTGGAGTTCTTCATTGTTTGTTTTCATTTTTATTATCAAAGAGAAATTTGCACTGTAGTTGATTGAGTATAATCCATTATGGCCATATGGAACACACTTTTTTATGGAATGTATGCTCATTTTTTTCTTTTTTGCCCGGGTTGCGTTTCCTTTTGTGTGTGTGGATCGCATGACCGATTTTATGAGTGCATTTATAATGTCACTCGTACCTACCAGCCTTTCCTTCTTCACCCTGTTTTTTGCATCTTTTTTGAAGGGGAAGAGAATTGTTCAAGGGCCTGATGACTTTGTGGTTTATGTACTGAGCGCTCAACGGGAAGCTACAGCATCATTTGGCATAAACACACTATTGATTAAGAAGTATGTTACTCAACCCAGACATATAGAAGTCCAGGTAACATTCAAGGATTTCAGTCCTGCCAAAGTCATTTTTTAAATCATATACCTGCAGTAGTCCTACGTCAGTCTGTTGTTTTATGTGGCGCTATTTCAATATGTGAAGGTGTTTGGAGACCTAACATGGAAATGTAATTCACTTGTACGAGAGAGGCTGCAGTCTACGAAGAAGGCATTAGAAGATTATCGAGGAAGCTCCATCTGTAAGGCTTTATTACTGGTTAATGCCCTGGAATTTTCTTTGAATAAAAATAACAACTTCGCTTTTCTGTTTATATTTTCTCTGCAGCCAAATGGGACCACTGAGTTTCGGTCTCATATCGGTGAAGCTGCTGTTTCTGCCGCAAAGGTGACATCCTTGATACTTCTACTGAATATTGCATGCTGTGATTTAAGAGATAATTTGATGGTTTCAGATTTCAATTCATTATTGTTGGTGGAGTTATTTGTTTGTTCCCTACACATCAGCAGTCCAGTAACCAAGTCATATATAGGATCTTCTTTTTTTACATCATTTTGCAGGATGACAAATATGCAAGCAACTCACTTCATATCTGAAGTTCAATTCAAACTGTTGATTTACTATTTGGAAACTTGTGTCCATTCACATTTTATGGAATAATATTCAGCTTATTTGCATGCTACTTACCCTTTTAATATCAGGAAACTTGTGTACTTACTCTCACATTCTAATGTATCACTTAAACAAACGTGTTATACCTCTTTATCGCTTTCGGTATACTTAAATATTAATTATAAGATACTCCAATACGACTTGGTTGAAAAAATTTCATCGGAGTCTTTTTTTGTATATATCCTTTTCTATATATAAAAGGAGTATATACACGAATTATGCTATAAAAAGTAGACTTTCGTGAAAGTTTTTATGGAACTCACTTTGGAGTATATAATAGTTATCTTTACTATTATAAAAATAGAAGTTGTTGGTCATTGTTTGTTCTCTCCATAGAAAAACACCTCTTAAAGTTAAAAATAATGACACGTAATACCATCTAGAGAGAGTTGGTGAGTCAGCCCACCGCATGTGTGGACACGCCCCCATTCCTCCACTCTTGATCCGGTGGTGGTAGTGGTTCGTCTGCCTCTACCTCCCCATTCCACACGCGCTGATAGGTAGGCCCTAACTGTCATCACCCTACCCCAATGCCTCCCAAGTCCCTGGCTCTCTCCTGCTCCGCACCGCCATCCTATCCTCTCCCCGAGCACCCCTCCCTCTCCTAAGCCTAGCAGATGAGCTTAGGAGCATGGGGAAGCATAGATCCACGCTGAATAGCTTGATGGAAGCCATAACCACGTTGGCAAGCTCGTGAAAGATTAGATCTGGCACCAGCGAGCTTAGGGAAGGATATAGAGCCGGTAGGGGTGTCACTTAGCTCGTGGGGAAGAGGAAGGGAAGGCCATCGTCGAAGGTACGGTGGTTGACTTGGGTCGGACGACGCCGGTGCAACCACAAGGCCACAGGTTGACGTTGCATGGGGGCGACGTCAGGGGCCAAAGGGCGGTCACAGACACAGTGACGATAGCCGTCGGGGAAGGCATCGGCGAGCCTATGCTGACCATCGTTGGTGGAGGCGACGGCAAGGCCCCGGGGGCTGAGAAGAAGGCCAACAGCGGTGGAGGTCACCGACACTTGTCAATCGAGCCGGCAGTGCAAGGGAAGGGGATAGGGGAGTGAGATAGAGATGAGAGGGTGGCCGGCGGTGAGGAGGTGTCAGATCTGGTGGCGTCAGGCCAATGGTGCCCAGGGGAGAGAGGACGAGATAGGGGATAAGAGGGGGAGGAAGAAGGTGGCAGTGAGATGAAGTAGGCCGAAGGCCAGCTCGAGGAGGCCACCGACAGCTAGGAAAGCCACCGGTGATAGCAGATTTGGAGGCAACTCAACCGAAGAGAGAGGAAAGAGAAGGGTGGTGATGGCAAAGGGAGGGAAGGAGGAGACCAGGGGAGGTGGGGGAGGCCGTTGGCGGTAGGGATGGCCACCGACATCGGTTGATCTAAGGGCAGTGCCTGTTGAGAGAAAGAGAGAGAGGGAGGGGAAGGAGAGGAGAGTGGCAGCCAGGTGGAGAGGAAATAGGGGGAGACAAGAAGGAGTAAGGGGGAAGATAAGATTAGGGTTAGGGGTTTGAGGCTGGCTGCGTCTGGGTCGAATGGGCTGAAATAGGCTGAATAATTTCCTTTCCTTTGTTTTATTTTTTGTTTTTCATGCTTTATTTATTTATTCAACTATTAATTCTCTGATACATTACAATTATTACAATTATTTGGCTAACTTAAGTATACAATGCAGGAGCTTAACTCAATACAGTTTATCACAAATAAAGCTTAAATCAATTATGTTCACCCTAAGTGCACCAATACCCTAAGTCTATATCAAGGTTTACAATACTAGGATAACAAGCAATCAATTAATTATATAAATATAAATTGCTTGAATGTAAATTGAGCATAAGAAAACAAACCATAATTAACACGGTTACTTTTTACCGTGGTGTTCGGAGCCTTGTCGGTCTCCCCTAGTCCACGTTGAGGTAAGCCTAAACAAATTGGATCAGCTCCACAAATTAATCCAAACACCTCAATCCACTAGTGGTAGCTCTTTCCCGCTCCGAGTAGACGAGTTCCAATCTTCACACTTTGTCAAGTTTTCTCACAACCTTCTTTAAGAAGATCACCACGCACGACGCCTCCAACACTGTCTAGGAGTCAGCAACCTTCAAGAGTAATAAGTCAAGCCCATCGCTTAACTCTCACCATGTTCAATGAATGCACAAGCTTGAATGGATACTAAATCCACGTCTAGACGCAACACATGCAATCTAGAACCTTCCTCCTTACTTACAAGGAGCAACACACAATTGAGATGAGGACCTCACACTAGCTCAAGAGAGTATCAAAAGATGCAGCAAACCTATCTCCAACCGACCACAAGGGAGTATATATATACCCACACCAAAAAAACTAGCCATTGGAAGCAAAACCTCTAAAAACATGATTTTTGGAAGTACCGCTGGCTTAAGACCGATACTTTCGCTCCCCCTACAACGGTCAAAAAAGTAGTTGTTACAAATAATTTCGGTAGTTCTGACACATAAAGTTCGGTACTACCGATCATCGGAAGTACCGCTACACTCGTGCGGAACTACCGATTTACACAGGAATGAGAAGGCTCCCATGAAGGTGTCTCTCTTGAAAAAACATACCACTACACAAATGATAGTTCCGGAATTTGAAAGTACCGCTCACACAGAGCCAGTAGTACAGCAAGCTGATCGGACTACTCACACAGAGCTGATCGGACCACTTTGATCTTTGACCACGCTGGTCTCCAACCACGTTGTTCGGTTTGACCACACAGGTCTCCAACCACAATGATCTCTGACTATGTTGTCCGGTTCGACCACACAGGTCTCTGCCTACGCCGGTCTCTGACCACGTTGGCTTTGACCATTCAGGTCTTGACCACGTCGACCATGTTGATCTTCGACCATGTCAATATTCGATCACACAGAGCTCCAATCACCACGTCGATCTTCGACCATGTTGTTTCAATAACGTCAGTTCAACCACGTTGGTTTGACCATGTCGATCTTCGACAACACAGATCATCGACCTCATTGGTTTGACCACGTTGGCTCAACCACGCTGATTCGATGACACTGATCTTCAACCACATTGGTTTAACCACGTAGGCTTGACAACGCTGATTCGACCACACAGGTCTTCGACCACATTGGTTCAATCACGATGGTTTGACCACGTGGTTCTCAACCACACAGGTCTTCCAACCACCAACGAATGTGGTAGTTCCATGATTACAATGCCGGTAGTTCTGACTAGCGGTAGTATTACACGATACACTACGGTAGTTTTGATTTTTTTGAGAAGTGCATATACTTCAACAAATTTTGCAAAACACATTTGCAAACTATAGTACTATGCACACAAGGATTAACCATGATTCCTAACAAGTTGTAAAATACATTCACAATTTTGGAATCATGACACAAGGATTATATATGGCCTTCAACCATTTGCAAAACACATTTACAAACATAAGCTTCATATCACAAGGAGTAGGAAATATGGACTTCAAATACTTGCAAAATACTTTTGTAATATATAGTCCTATATTACAAGGAATCAACACATGAACCTCAACAATTTGTAAAACACATTCACAAATATAAACATCATGCTACAGAGAGCTAAAGTAAGTGAGGTTGATCTATCAAGATATGATGAGACTCAAGCTACTAGACATGACCCATCTTAATAGTACGGTAACCTATATTAACAATCCAGTCTTTCAACCAAACACCAAGACCGATAAAAGATTAGGAACATATTCTTAGCCCTAGTTAGTCATACTTTTGCTTTGAGTCATTGTCTTGATATGCATCAACACATGATGTACCCTTTGCTTGACTTGATGATCAACTCATAATCATCTCCTCTTGGACATGCATCCTTCACTTGACTTAATGATCTTCAACACATAAAGTCATCCCAAGTCATCCTCTTTTGTGGAACCCAACCTATTCATCCAACTCATGAAAATTTTATTCCATAAATCAATTGTCGCTGATTACCAAAACTTCACCATTAACTCCTAATGGAGGGACTAGATTCCACAATCTTCCTTTTTTGGTAATTCATGACAATCTCAACAAATAATGAGATAAAGATTGATTTTTGAGTATACAACATGTACACAATAATTGTATACTCTAAGATAAGCTTCTTAAACAAACTTATTTAAGTGTGAGTGTTTATTTTTGAGGTTAATTGCTAGCAAAACTTACACATCCGGTTGTCATTGATTATCCAACCATTAACACATAATGGAGAAACTAGATGAAAACCAAATTATGAGTATATATGAACTACACAAACTATTTATATACTCAAGAGATATGTTTCAAAGTAAAAATTCTTAATATGTGGAAAGGGATCATGGATCAATAATAATAAAACCACAAAATATAAAATAAACTCTCCTAAATGTGTGCATACAAGAATATATAATGAAAACATATGCACATATTTAAGTTTGACTATTTATGGAGTTCAATCTATATTTTAGATTCGAGGAATGCAATAAGATATAAGAATGTGATATTAAATGCATATATCTTATGATTTTCACCTTTTTATCCAAATAAGACTAAGCAATATCGTAATCAATAAACAAGTTAGTCTCACAATTAGATTTATCATTATCACCAAAATCAACTTAATGGAGTTTGAACTTACACCAGCCCACTTCTCCCACGCCCGACGTGCCCACATCCAATCCGCAGCCAGGGGTTGATGGGAGTGGGCTCTAGGAGGAACTGCCAAGGGAGTGGGGAGCGGAGAGGCAGAGGAGCACGTGGCGGCGGCACTGGAGAACATACTTGGGGGGGGCAACACCAGGGTGTAGGGCGCCACCGCGTCACGCCATCACGGTCGGCTGGGTAAAGGCCATGGGGGCGCTTGTAGATGAAATCATCATCGTTGTAGATCTCCTACTCGCCGCCTGTGCCAGTGGCGTCCGCTATCGACCAAGGCGGTCACATGAGGAGGGGATGCCCATCTCGTGTGGGAGTTGATAGGAGAGGAAGCGGTGCCTGCACCGATGGCATTCGTCATCGACCGAGGCAGTCACGTGAGGAGGGGATTTCTCATGCGGGGGCCGATAGGAGAGAGGAGGAGATGTGAGAGGGAGAGAGAGGAATGCGAGAGAGAAGCATGTTGGAGGAAGCTCTTGGCTGGGCCCGCCTATCGACGCATCGGGGTTGTGAGGAGGGGAGGGGAGGAGCGGAAGAATGAACATATGTACCACTAACTCCTCTTTTTAAATAGTATAGATTATCAATAGAAATAGGACTAGATTGCAAAAATCTATAGGGTCAGTTGACCCCACAACTAACACTTAGATCTACCACTGCATACATCAGTATTAAAATTAGAGTTTAAACAGACCGCATCAGGTTAAGTTTACATTAAGGCCGATCAGGTCAAATGGATACATTACATCAAGCAGAAGCATATATATATATATATATATATATATATATATATATATATATATATATATATATATATATATATATATAGGAAAAATATTTTTTACTCCCGGGTGTAATTACACCCACCTCTAATATACCACCTAAACAAACTTGAAATACTCTTTTATCACTTTAGGTATACTCATATACTAATTATAAGATACTTCAATGTGAACCACATGAAAAAATTGCAAAGAAGTCCATAGTTTTTAGCGTATTTTATAAATACCTTTATATACGTACATAAAAAGGAGTATGTCAAAAAAATATGCATACCACCTCTGAAAAATTGTTCATACCACCTATATAGTCTTAAATACTCATATACTACACGTACATACTCTCCGTTACGCGAGATACTACCTATGTTGTGAGATACGATATAGGGAGTAATTACACCCGGGAGTAGAAAAGAGGCTTCATATATATATATATATATATATATATATATATATATATATATATATATATATATATATATATATATATATATATATATATATATATATATATATATATATATATATATATATATATATATATATATATATATATATATATATATATATATATATATATATATATATAAGGCAAAAGCAACGGCAAAAGGGAGAGCACATCTCACCATAGGCAACGACTGACTAGGGCCAAGAGCCTAGACTACTAAAAATTATCCTAATCTCCTCCATCTTCTTCTCCATCGGCTCCTAGGGTGTCGTAGTACGCATAGTGACCTTAATTTGCAGGTTCTAAGAGATTTAGTGAACGGGGGTGAGCACTAATAACCGTGCTCCGTAAGCCTGCACACAGAATACAATAACATACATATAAGATTCAACAAAGGTAGACTTGTGCTTTTTATTTGCTAAAGGCATTATTGAAAACTAACAATAATTAGAAATTCTTATGACTTAATATTTTAACTAAACCATATTTTTTATTAAAGAGAGTAAATATGTGCAATATTAATAGCAGTGTAGATTCCATCCACCTGTTACATGATTCTATTCACTATATGCTAGTTTGTTACTAGGGCTACGTCCACCTATTATAATCACCAGGCTACTTCCACCTAGGCAAATCCAAATTCAAGACTACATCCACCCAATGAGTTTTCATTCCACCTATAAAGTTTTAGAAATAAACACTAACTTAGGTAAATTCTCATATCTGCTTATGTCCATAGATATGACTGTTCGAACAATTTATTTCCTATAAAAGTCGTACATTTTACCTCACCGGCGTGTGCCAATGCTGCACTATTTGTTGTGTTCCTGACGTACATAATCTTAACTGAATTGAACTGATTGTGTTTGCCATTTGCATGTTTTTGATGCAGATCTCATGGGTTGCTAGAGCACAGGAGTCTGGGGGATCCAACCATGCCCCTCTGATTGAAAGCATTTTTTTTCTTGTCTCCGATCGATCTTGCTTAGATGACTGATGCTAATTAAGAAGTGCAAGTGAAACCTAAAAAAGACGTTCCGCTGGAATCTGTAAAGAACAAATTATGTGGCTTTCACTTCTTTTCCTTTTTATATTTACTGGATTTTAAGGTTAGTATGATGAAAGCGCAACAAGGACGTAGCGGAGTTGGCTGGATGCAGAGCCGAGGGTGCGGCGTAGGTGGCTGTTGTAGAGACACAATGTGGGCTGGTGTGGAGCCTAGCAACAGTGAAGCCGAATGCATGGCGTAGGCTAAGCCAGTTGATGATGGATAGATGTTATGAGGAATTATGATTCAACTAGTCTAATATAACAATCCATTTCCATTTGCATTAAATAATTATATAAAATGGCAGCGGGCATTGTAAGATTGGTCGTTAATCATCAAAAGGCCATTCGCGAGATGCTCACATTGACACCTCATAATTGAAAGCATGTCACGCAACAAGATACCTCGGTATTGTCCATGATGAGAGAGAAAGAGAGAGAGAGAGGTTTGAACTGTGTCCATTGAACAAAAGGCATTGTTAAAGAAGATTTTTTGGCATTAGTATGGCTAAGTCGGGCGGCTCGAAGCAGTTTATGGGTACGGCTTTCGGTTGTGATTTTTGGCTGTTGGTTAAAATAACACTGTAGCTACTATTAATCTTTTCTGAGTTATTCAATTAAAGAAAAATAAAAAAAACATGAAAAACATCGTTATATTTTCACGGACAATACAAAAGAAAAAATAAAGCAAAACAAAAAAAAATCAAAATTAAAAACCACCGTCTTACAAGTAACTCCAAAAACTGAAGCCTTTCGAAACAGAGCTATATCATACCCCTATTACTCCCCGCGGAGTTCCTGGACGCTGAGGCCAGCCACGTCGCCCGTGCGCTCGCTCCGGCCGGCGCGTGGCGCAGGGATTTCGGTACGGTCGGGCAACCTTTTTTGCGAAAAAGTCCCTGCGTTTTCTCAAAATTACGTAAAGGTCCTCGGTTCTCGCGAAAAGGTCCTTGTTAGTTTTTTTAGCCCCTCCACTTTGCAGGATAGCCCCCCGCGGTTTTCTAAATTACGTACGGGTCCTCGTTTACTTACGTACAGGTCCTCGCTTTTTTACGAAAAAGACCTTTGACTTTTCCGAAAATACACATGTGCCCTCGGTTTTTTACGAAAAAGACCTTTGACTTTCCCGAAAATACACATGCGCCCTCGTTTTTTTTTTAAAAACCCCTCATGAATTATCGCCTCTTTTACTTTGGTACACACGGTGGCTGACGTGACGTGACGCCGCGCCTATGAGGCTAGTATATCATATGGCACGAATTCTTGGAGAGGCGATCAAATGCTTACTCAGATAAGGAGCACTAGATAGCAACAACCAACAAGCCCAAAAATGCTTGTCCGGAGCGGATATCCCTAGGGAGAACCGTTCCCCATTGCACATCTTGGCGATTAAATTCGAGTCTTTAACAATTGCCTAACCGACAGTGACATGTTTCTTTGCTTTAGAACTGAAACTAGAAAGAAATCAACCACAAATCCATGTCGTGCTTCACTTACTACCTTCGATGTTTCCAATTGTACATGAAGTTTGAGAGAGAAATTTCGATATTTGACATTGAATACGTGCACCTGTCAACTTTTAACCCTCAATTCGTACGTCTTTAGAAATTTAACCCTGTCACTGCGAATTCTTTTGATTCAAGGGATTGTCCCCATTTTATCTCATTTTCTATTTTGACACTTGTCACTGCGAAAATGAAGAGAATCCCTTGAATCAAAAGAATTCGCAGTAACAGGGTTAAATTTCTAAAGGCGTACGAATTGGGGGTTAAAAGTTGAGAGGCGCACATATTCAGTGTCAAATATCGAAATTTCTCAGTTTGAGAACAGTATTAGTTAGCAATTAGGATCAAAGTCGGAGTTATCTAGTCATCTACGCCTGGCAATACGGCGTTGGACCTCCGAGTCTTCGACTGGACCTGATTAGTTTCCATATGCTTGTGACTAAATTTCCATCCATGTCGACCAAGCAATCGCCATGCAGAAAACCGACCTGAATCGTTTGGGAAAAGAAACATAGATACACCATTGTTTGTTGCTTGTAACAGTTACACAAAACCTTAACATACATATATAACACATTGGCAAATGACCTGTGTGTGACCACTCTCATAAAAATATGCTACTTATGATAGCCCTGCAGAAAATTAAGGGATAAGGACTGAGACCTTGTTCAAAAATACTGTAGTTTATTAGCCTTTGACTGATTGCAAGACACTCGCGTTGAAAATTCATTCTATTTAAAATAGCTCCTACAATAGCTACTAAAAACAGCGTATAGAAACTACCTTCAAAAATCACTCCGTTTAAAAGCCAACCTCTAAAAGTCAAAACCAGAAGTTGTTTAGAATATGGCTTGAACCTTGTCATAAAAAAGGTTTAGAAAAGGGAAACAGAATTCCCTTATCTCCTCTGCTATTCCATGCATCCTCCAAATATTTGATGCGAGGCCAACACAAGTGATGTACACGAATATAGCTTTTCCAGCTCCCTTTTTACAAGGGCACAAATAATAACGAAAGAAAGGGAAGAATTAGCGTAGAGGGTAAATCAATAACCGGTGAAGGCAACATAGGCGGAGAGCGAATCAAGTACCTAAACCCCATTCACTCTCCGTTATATACAATGGTTGGAAAAGTACAATACTCTATCACCGTACAGGGAGCTATGCTGCTATACACGAACCTAGAGCTACATAACGAACCGAAACACACAACATATTGTGCTTCACAAGCGAATTAATTATCAGCTTTGCATCAATTGGCTTTCATGGAAGATCTCCCCAAGTTGCTGATATAAGAATTTCTGCTCCTCATAGGTTAGGTTTCTTATAATCTGGATGACAAGAGGTAGGCAATGGATGAGAATCACACGAGATAATAGGGGCAAACGAAAACAAGGTATGACCCAAACCTGATCCAAGATTATCTCAACAGAGAAATTCTGAGGCGAAATGAATGATTGGTGATATATATATGCAAAAACTGCCATAACCATCTGGGGAAAATGCACAAGAATGATTAATTTTCAGCTATATACTGCACAGGCTAGGATATCCAATCATATAGAAGTTCCTCAGAGAGAGAGAGAGAGAGTGTGTGTTCTGTTTCGTGAGCTGGTGTTTCCAGCCTGGCTGTAAGACACTAATATTTTGCTTTCAATACAAGCAGGGAAAACCTTTATCTATATAGAGAGATTGGCGGGCAACACGTGAATTTTGAAGTTTCTAGCAAAAACACTTCTGTGGCCTAAACACGCTTGTTTTTGCCCTATTTTTTACAACCTCTAGTCAATCCACAGTACAAAGGGCATTATTTTCTCTTTACCCCTTTTTCTATCAAAATTAGTCAAAATCCCAACAAAAAAAGCAGCCAGTGTGTGTGTGTTGGGGGGGGGGGGGGGGGAGTAAACTCACCCCTGATTCATGCATATTTCAATATCTAGTTCATCTCTACCAGTTTTTATAACTTTTCACAAAAAAGCACTAAAACTCAAGTTTGAATTTCAAAAAAAATTCTGGCGGTAACTGGCCTTACCGGTGACCCCAGGTAAAATTTTGGAACTGGTAGTGTTATCCCTGCTCAACACAACTTTTTCAAAACAAAAAAGCATGCAACTTTTCTTCCTCTCCCCCACTATCCCCATGCTCAAAAGAATTTCATCAGTTGGTTCACAGGTCAGCATCGTCCTTAAAAGATGTGTCACATCCAGGTCAGACAGAAAATGCCTAACATACCAGTAAATAGAAGAAAGCTAGCTCTTCAAATAAAGCTACAGATCCTGTCACCATTGGCTTAAACATTTTTATAGAACCAAAATGTCAAGGTTTAGACATACATATGTTCCACAGCCAGCAAAACATATCCATATAACTAGAATGTTCTTCGAGATAACTTACTTGACAATCCATTCGGTCAGTAATTCCACCATGCCCAGGTATGCTGTCGCCAAAATCCTACAAATTCAAAGATAGATCAATGGAAGTAGAAACATTATAGTCTTCAGAACTTTAAACAGTACTACTAAAGAGTAAAGACAGCAAAATAACTAGGCAGTGAGCACCTTTATTTTAAAAGCCCTCTTGAAGCCACTTGCGAAAAATCCTCCAAATGGTGCTATTATTGATGCAAACAAACCTAGGGCTAAAGCATGCCACTGCACAGGTAGAAGGACAACTTCTTTCCATGGAAACTGCCAGGAAACACATGTAATCAGATAAAGTTCAGCAACTAAATGATCCAGAAACCCTAGAAAGATGATACAAGCCCAATAAGAAAACAATAAATTGACAATTTGGTCTGCCAAATGACATTACAATGTGATCACTAGTGCACAAATATTAATCAATAATGGGAAAGCCCCATTATTTCTTTATCTGAGAGAACAAAGCATGTTCCTATATTTCTTGATCCCAGAAAACAGAAGACAAAAGCTAGTACTTTTTAAGTAACAGATGGAGAACTAGTTACCCTAATATGCCAATGGGCAATTCGAGCACAAAGATTACTGCACAACCACACATTGATTTAAAAGAAGATGCCTTTCTCCTTTGAGAATGACTTGATTATGGATTGCATTTGACAATCAATAATCATGTAAAATTTCAGTACAATAAGCGGTGAAAAGGTTCCAGCGACCATATTAAAATAATTCTCAGTTAAGCTGTACGGTTGGGAACTTTGTAAAGTACACCAACCTATATGTCATGTGGGGCCAGGTTTATAGCCGGCGCCACAAGCCCAAGGGTCAGCCAGCCCTAGAAGCGGCAGGTTAGGATTTAATTAGTAAGATTTGCAAATTAGAAAGGTTCAGGTATTTCCTTAGGTAAGATCTTTGAGATCAGGTTGGATCCTTAAGATCCTTTTTCCCCTTTTACAATTTGGTTTGGTTGTAATCCCTTCTCTGTTTAAAGGAGAAGATGGCATATGAATAAACTAAGCAAGGATTAGACCAAGGTCTGATCTCTTGCCTCCCTTCCAATCTCATCTCTCCCTCTTCCTGCACCTAGGGCTCCCGCCCTAGCCACACGCCCACACCTGCCCCCCTCATGGCTCTCCGATGAAATCCCCATCCACCGGAGTCAATCATACCTTACCACCTGCGCTCCCAAAAGTCATCTCCTGACATCTTGGTATCAGAGCCATCCGTCATTTTTCCCATGGCTAGCGGCGGCAGTTTCGATGACTTGTTGGACAATCACACAGGACAGCTTGCAACGGTGGGAAGCCGGCTAAACTGCCATGACCAGTGGTTGGCATGTAGAGGGCCTCTTCGAGTTCTTGGTCATGTCGTTTGGCTTGACTAATGTACCGGCCACATTCCAAGCCCTCATGAATGAGGTCCTTAGTCTCTATCTTCGTTGCTTTGTCCTTGTTTTTTTATTTTGATGATATATTGATATACAGTTCCTCCTGGGCGGATCACCTGCGACATGTGAGGGCCTTTCTTCAGCTTCTCCAACGCCATCAGCTATTCCTGAAGCGCTCGAAGTGTCTCTTTGGGGCCTCCTCAGTGACATATCTGGGCCACATCATTCGGGCGGATGGTGTCACCATGGATCCTTCAAAAGTGGAGGGTGTCCTCGACTGGCCACGGCCCTAGTCGGTGCGCGCCCTCCGCGACTTCCTTGGCTTGGCGGGCTACTACCGCCGTTTCATCAAAAAATTTGGCACCATGGCTGCACCTTTGGCACAACTCCTCCGGAAAGAGGGGTTTACCTAGATGGAGGAGGCTGCCCAGGCTTTTGCGGCATAGAGCCGACCATGTCCGGCCTACAGGAGCGCATTCGTCCGGTGAGTTGGGCTCCCCATGGTCCTTGGTGGATGGCATGGTGTGCTTTCAGCAGCGCCCCCACGTCTTGGTCAACTCCAGGTTCCTCTCGGCCATCTTGGGGGCAATCCACGACGGGGCTCATGAAAGGATCCAGAAGACACTCCATTGTTTGCGGCGGCCGACTCCGCCGGGTGGTTCAGGAGTACGTCCGCGAGTACGGGGTTTGTCAACGCAATAAAACCAAGCACCTCCACCTGGCGGGATTGCTGCTACCCCTACCAGTTCCTTCTTCGATATGGTCTGATATTTCAATGGATTTCGTGGAGGGGTTGCCAAAGGTGGGTGGCAAATCTGTTATATTGGCAGTGGTCGATAGGTTCTCCAAATACGCTCTTTTCATTCCTTTGGCCCATCCGTATTCTGCTTCTTCAATGACACAGGCTTTCTGTTCCGAGATAGTCCAACTTCATGGCATTCCCACCTCCATTGTATCGGACAGGGATTCCGTTTTCACTTTGACCTTCTGGAAGGATTTGTTTGCTCGGTGTGATACCAGCCTTAACATGAGCACGGCTTACCACCCGCAATCTGATGGTTAGTCCGAAGTGGTAAACGAGATCATTGCCATGTACCTCCATTGTATGACCGACGACCGGTCACGGCAATGGTTTAGATGGCTGCTGTGGGCGGAATTTATTTATAACACTTCATATCATTCCGCCCTCCGGATGACGCCTTTTAGAGTAGTGTATGGGCGAGGCCCGCCTTCTTTGCATGACTATACACCCGGTAAAGCACACACCACTACAGTTGAACAGGCGCTCCCTAACCATGATTTCTTTTCAGCCGATGTTCAAAGTCGCCTCTTACATGCCCAAGAATTTTACAAGTTCTATGATCAGAAGCACCGACCAGTGCACTTCCATGTCGATGACTTGGTTTGGTAGCGCCTCCACCATAGGGTGGCTGCATCTCTGCCTGGGGCAAGCCATGGGAAGCTGGGGCCTCATTACTTTGGGCCTTACCGTATCATTGCCAAAATCAACAACATGGCATATCAGCTGGACCTTCCCAAGACTGCTCACATCCATGATGTTTTTCATGTTAGTTTTCTCAAGAAATTTGAGGGGGTCCCTCTGGCCTCACCACCCCCTTTGCGGCCACTTCTGCATGGGAAGGTGCTGCCTGAACCGCTAAAGGTGCTGCGTACCAGATTTTCTACAGAGGGTTGGCAAGTGTTGATCCAGTGTAGGGTTCATCCACTTTGAATGCTTCCTGGAGGATGTCCAAGCTTTCAAGAAGGCTTATCCCTCTTTCCAGCTCGAGAATGAGCTGTTCGTCGAGGGAGGGAGAGATGTCATGTGGGGCTAGGTTTATAGCCAGCTCCACAAGCCCAAGGGTCAACCGGCCCTAGAAACGGCAGGTTAGGATTTAATTAGTAAGATTTGCAAATATTTCCTTCCTTAGGTAAGATCCTTAAGATCAGGTTGGATCCTTAAGATCCTTTTTCCCCTTTTGCAATTTGGTTTGGTTTGTAATCCCTTCTCTATTTAAAGGAGAAGGGGGCATATTAATAAATTAAGCAAGGATTAGACCAAGGTCTGATCTCTTGCCTCCCTTCCAATCTCATCTCTCCCTCTTCCTGCGCCTAGGGCTCCCGCCCTAGCCGCACCCACCCCCCTCACGGCTCTCCGACGAAATCCCCATCCGCCGGAGTCAATCCTGCCCTACCGCCTGCGCTCCCAAAAGTCATCTCCTGACACTATAGTAGAAGAAATGGTGTAAAGATAAATAAATTGAACAAAAGATGTTGTCTTACCCACTGTGGCACCCATTCTCCCAAAGAATAATGCTCTGGCTTAAACATAGGACCAGGATCGCAACGAAGCCACCCTGTCGACAGGTCCTGAAATTATTTCCATAATAAATTTAAGAACAAACTCAACAGAGTAGAGCAATTTGCCATACAACTAACAATCACATTTTGAAGGAAATGATAAGCACCTTTCTTGGACATGTCAACCATTGGAAACGACCCATTACATTTGCTAACTGCCAAAGGAAAAAGGGGAAGTGAAGAACAGCATCATACAGAATTACAAATGCAGTGTCCAGACTCCAGAAATCAGTTTATGTATCAAAAATGAAAATGAATTTATCATTTAAAGAATCTACACTTGAAGGTAGCATGATAAGTAAAACTCTCTTCATATATAAACCATTGCTAGCCAACATAGACAAACTGAAGGCGATAAGATTATAGCACAGATAGACATTACTGCAGAATTGCAATGATCACTGCTAGGAAAAACAACAAAAGCTTTCATCTCACCGCAAAAGCAGAGATGATAGTTGTTACTGATGCACCAATAAAACCTTCCCAAGTTTTCTTTGGGGATAACTTGATCAATGGTGTTCTCCCAAGAAAGAACCCAAATAAATAGGCGGCGATGTCATTGATCACAATGAGCGAAGCAGGCAGAAGAAACCTGTGTAAGCATAGCATTGAAGATGTATGGAATTTGTCAAATGTACGGGGGTATACTATCAAGAGTTACTCACTTAATTAGCATCCATCGAACCACTAGGACAATTTCCTCTACAGTATATTAATTATTGATATGTGCCATTGACATAAAATAGCTCAATTTAAGCCCAAAAAAAGGAAAATTCTACCTTCCCATAATAGGTACAGTGCAAAAGGAAACAGCAAGGCACAGAAATCAAACAGCATACAGCGTACATGCATGACTGTTGAAACCAGTACTCCTAAGGTTGTTCTGCTTTTCTTTCTGGTGGAGAACTGAATATTCTTGAAGTGGTGGGTCCAAGATACAAACACAAACTTGAAACAAAATCTCATATAGGTCAATATGGCCAACCCAGTGATGTTATCACTGTTACTTAAGTAAGAAATGTAAACCACAAATTCTGTGAAGAAAGCACATAGTGTGGTGCTGTGGGAAATTCCTATTAAGTTGAACAGGTTCAGGGAAACTATGCTTTACACAGCTGTACAACAAAGTAGGCATTGTGAAGTAACTATAATGGAATTTTGCAAAGTTTTGCATAGAGTATAGAGGACTTCGATAACTTTCTAGTGTTTTTTTAGAGGAAACTTGTGGATGTTGAAACTATACCAAATAAATACATGTCAAGTGTCAGAACTGAATAGAAATGGCTAAACATTTCACACATCTCAGTGAGTTGAAATTTTAAACAAAAAAAGATAACAAGGGAACTATATGGCTTACCAGAACATCCCTTCAAATATATTTGCCACAGTGAAAGAAGACTGCGCAAAAACCATTAAAAGAATCATGTGCGTCCAGGCATACTGTTTGAACTGATACTTGTATGTCTTTTTCTTCAGAGTCAAAATAAACCATACAAATCCTGGATAATATGAGTTATATATTACCTTTTTGCCAGACAAGAATTAGAAATTACCAAGACAATACAAATAACTTATCAAGGCAGGAATGTCTATAGCATAAGTGCATAACTCATGCTATAGACATACAAGTGAATTAAAAAAATCAAAGAAAACTCGCTTTTTCGTAGCATACATTCTTTTGATCACTTAGGCAGACCCACGCTACACAATTAACACAAACTTTGAGCTCTGAACATTTGAAAATTGCTAATGCCATTCAAAATAATTGAAATAATGTGGAATCTTCAATAATCAGTACTAATCAATAAAATGATTCCATTCGAGAAGTTCACATGGCAGTTGTTAATGCCAGAGGTGAAATGTTACAATTTAAATCAATGAAAAAACTATAACCAAATAATGACCAATTTTTTTCCGATTACATTTAATTGGCTACGAGACTCCTTTCAACTAAACTCTAGCAGAGTAGACCATACATGCTATGGGTAGGATACAGTCTTTTTTAGATAAGCTATTGACACATGATTATGTTAGAAAAATATGACAACTCTGAAACATTCTTAATACACAATGAAGTTTTTCAATGAGTAGTTAATGCGGAAATTATTTGCACATTACAAAATACACTGAGCCTACCTGCAATATAAAGAAAATAGCAAATAAACATCTGGTACTTTATTAGGCCACTGACGACCTTATACAACAAGTGATCTGAAGTTACTGTGTTAACAAGCTGCCGACTAAGAAAGCGCCCATACGTAAACAACATTGCCGTGAAGAAGAAGTGCCTGCAAAGAAAAGATAAGACTTGTTAAAAACAAAATATATACTACACTTGTGGCAGCTACAAGATTGTCAATTTTCCGGTTCGAACCGTAGTAGAATCAAAATGGTCCAAAGCCTACCAATTCAGCAGCCTGAATCCTGGCAATTGTTTCTCTTCACTGGATTTTCTCAGTAGGTTAAAAAGCTCTTTTGCCATGAAAATTTGAATCACAACCACCATGGCCCAGATATAAAGATGACCCATATAAACTATCAACGCAAAGCCTCCTATCATCCATACCGTAGAATATGTACGGATAAGCATTGACTTATACTTGCTCTGATCATTGACAAGCAAAGCCGGTCCATTGGCTCTATTCCCATCTGTGGTAACCTAAGGAAAAAGACAACGATTAGCTCCAAAAAAGCACCCTGCCAAAAAAGCACCCTCACACCTTTTAAGCGGTAAGGCGCGAGGCGAGGCGACGCCTTACACATCTTAAGGCGCTAAGGGGTAGCAAATAAAATGAGTATTTTAGCAGCATATATATACTTGCATACATGGGAGCTATGGCTATGACAAATACAAGTATGCAAGTATATATATATACTTGCATACATAAAACAGGTTGCTGCTCTAGCTTTGCACCATGCTCCCATGTTAATACTGAGCAAATACTTCACTAGCAAACAAATAAATGAATGAACGTGTGAAATGCAGAAATGGATAAATAAACAGAGTAACTACAGTACAAGCAATTTTGTAGCTAAAAAGTGCGAGTGTGGAGAAGTGAAAATTTGAGGAAGTGGAGGAAGGTTTAAAAGAATTTGTACCTAAAAAGTGTTTGTAGCATAGCCAACCCATTAATAAATAAATTTGCAAAAGAAATAACCATGAACCACTTCCTCTCGACAACAAAGACCTGCCCAACTCCAGACATGCACACTTTGGTGCGAATGCAACACATACTGAGAAACTAGAGTAGAGGGCTTGTCCGTTTGCTAAAACATGGAAACTAAAACAAGAATCGTAAGGGACAAAATTCCAAAAGAAAGAACGGCATGACGAAATAACTAACCTCAGTAGGACGTCTTCGATGTCTAACACGTCCTACATGAGAAGCAGAAACATCGCTGGAGCTTGTGTCCTTTTGCATCGCTGCTATTGAACCTACAAAGCCATAGCAGTCAGTCAGACCAGATTCGATCACAAAAGAAAAATATACACTATAGCACGCAAAACACAGAAGACACATTTGAAGGAACTTTCGACCAATTATTGCTCTACAGATGGCTCCGTCAAGCAGATTGTGAGCCAATTGGGGTCTGGAGAGGGCAGTGAAAAGCCCGCTCTAACAATAAGCTGCCATAAGAACTAGTAGTACTAACTCAGAACGCCAGCATTTGTGGCCGGTGTGGAAACTGGCTAGAGGACAACCAGCCAACCACCCAAACTTCCTTCCAGTGGCACCCCACACCTACAACACTAACCATCCAAGGTCCACAAAATAAATACACACATCGCTCTCACGATTATTTATTGCTGCTCTCGCAACGGCTCGTCTACAAGTCGTCCCCCCAAATCGTCTCAATTAGCAATCGAGCCTCCCTCCAACTAACAAACATGTTCAAAGCAGCACGGCCAACTGAAAAGCAAGCAACCCCGGGCATATTCCTCGAATTGAAAAATCAAAAGCCATCACTAAGCTCCGAGCGGTATCAACAATCACAGCCCCGAATCACGTGAAGGCACCAGCGAACGAATCCCTTCACATGAACCAGCAGCCAAACGAGAAAAACACCCTAAACCGAAACGACACGGCGTAGAATTCCAACAGTACGGAAGCGTAGGGGCGGGTATCCTCACCGGGAAACGGAGCCCCCGAGGAGGAACGCGCGGCCGCCGGCGAGGCCGGGAGCTCGCGGGAACCCTAACTCGGCGGCGGCGGCGGCAAGGAGGCGCGAGCCGAGCGGGGTTTGGGGAGAGGCAGAATGGAGGGGGGAGGGGTGGGGGGAGTGTTGTGGTGCTTGCGCTTCGTGATTATCGTGGGGAATTCCAATTCCTTGTTTTTTTCGCTTTGCGGCCTCTGTCTCATTGTTTTGAGCTTTTGAAAACAATTTTTCGGTTTTTATGGAATAACTATCTTTCAGATAAAATATCTTTTTTAGATGATATTTATAAATTAATTATAGTATATACTATAACAACTTTATTTATATCGGCTAAAACTGCACATGAGTTTCTGTTACTCCGTACTCTCCCTCACGAATAACTCAAAAGGCATAACCCATAGCCAAAAGCCATAAGCCCAAACAAAAAAATAACAGGCAAATGAAATAAAAATGGGCGATAATTAATCATTCGCCACTCCATAGAGTGGTACTTGATTATTTGTCACTCTATGAGTGCAACTAATTATTTACCATTCTATAGAATGACACTTTCATCCTTTGCCATTTTGGACTTTTTACCTCTCTTCTTCTCTCTCCTCTTATCTTCTTTCTTCTTACCAATAGCTATGGTAGCTAGACTGAGCTCATCGTTGAACGAGACGCAACTCCACCCTTAGTTTTATGTAAGAAATCTGCTCGACGTCGCTGACCATGACACCATCACTGCATTGCCTCGACCTCCTCCATCACGCCCAACACCGCAACCACCACCGCCCCGATGCCCTTGCATTGACACGCCGCCATGGTGCTCTGCCGCAGACACGTTCTTTCCTCTTTTGCTCTGGTCGGTAGTGGCAGATCTGGCGACGACATGGCTGTAGGGTCTCAGGAGGTGGATCTGGTAGCGTGTGGTTGGGGGTGACTGCATCAGGGCACGAGAGGTGGATCGGTGCAAGATTCACCGCTGCTCCAGCTTGCATCTAATGCTCTCCGCTACACCGCCCGTGCTCGCTAATCGCCGAGCTACCTGCAAGAGAAGTAAGTTGGTACTTGGTAATGTACTCCCTGCCTAATCCACATATTAAGTTGTTGAAGATTTCAAGACTGCCCATCTGAATTAGTGAATACTGAATTTATTTTATTGCCAATTTGTGTAGGAGTTAGAAAATTAGAAATAGAAAATGGAGAGGACCAAGACTTTGTCATCTTATTTTCCAACATGAATACAATCCAATTAGTCCCTATTAGAAAATAGTAGAAATAGGAGCCAATAACACCAAGTATAGCAATCCTTGTGTTGTACTTAATCCAAATGACATTGTTGCTGATCCTGAGCTTCGAAAACCAATTGAGGAGTTGGATGTAAGCATTAGGGATGCTACTAGAAGGGAGTATTTGCAATTGGATTAATGCCAACCAATTGGACCAACTAGTCATAAATTTCCACAAAGTGAGTTTGTAAATAAGAAGAGGAGCTTTCAAGAATCATAGTTCAAAAGTTATGATTAGTTAGAATATAGTGTTAATAAAGATGTGACATTTTGTTTTTACTGTTTCCTTTTTAAGAAACCAAGAGATAAAACTATGGTATTGAATCCTTCACGAAGGTAGGGTTTGTTAATTGGAAGAAAGCAACTAAAAGTTTTGATGATCACGTGGTAAAGTCAATGGTTCTCACAATAAAGTAAGAAAATATTGCGAGGATTTCAAAAATTAGAGACAGGGTGTGGATTATGTGATGGCTGCTACCACCAAGAAGGATGAGGAAGAATATAAAGAAAGTATTATTATTATGTTAGGTATTGCAAAATTTCTTTTATTGCAAACTCTTGCTTTTATAGACATCATAAGTCTTCTATCTTAAACAATAGGGGAAACTTTGTAGAAATACTGCAATGGTATAAAGAGAAGGATGAAAAGGGTGCAAATTACTTGACAATACTCCTGGGAATCATTTAATGACTTCACACCATATACAAAAGCAGTTATACAAAGCTTGTGCAGAAGAAGTCACCAAATCCATTATTTATGATATTGGGGATAGATAATTCGCTGTACTTGTTGATGACGCAAGCGATGCATCTATCAAAGAGCAAATGGTTGTGGTTCTAAGGTTAGTAGCTACAACCTTTTTTTATGTTTGAGCAAGTCTTAAAGTATATTAACTATACTTTTTTGCCCTATGTAGGTATGTCAATAATAAAGAGCAGGTGATATAGACATTTCTTGGGGTTTAGCATATTTTTGACACGACGTCATCTTTGCTAAAGCTAGCTTTGAATGGTATGTTACAATTTGATGGTCTATCTATAGATTGCGAGGAAAGGGATATGATAGAGCATCAAACATAAAAGGACAATTTCATGGGTTGTAAAGACATATATTGGATAAAAATCCATATGTTTTTTATATCCATTACTTTGCTCGTCGGTTACAATTAGTGATTGTTTTTGTTACCAAGTTTTGTTTTGTTTTTCTGCCTTATATTTCTTTAACTACACCACCTTACTTGTCAACATTGCTAATGCTTCTTGTAAGAGAAGAAATCAATTGGTCTAAGATCACCATGATAAAATTATGAATAAATTAGAGACGAGTGAAATTTTTAGGAAGAGGGGAAAATGAATAAACTAACTTTACAAGGTTCAGCAATACTCATTGGGGTTCATATCATAAAACCTTATGTCGTCTTCTTCTCATGTGGGATTCTATCCTAGAGGTATTAGAGAATTTGAGTGATGGTGCCACTAATGTAACACAGAAAACCACAACTTCAGGTATATTGGAATAAAATGGAGAATTTTAAATTTATACTTATATTGCATCTTATAATCAAATTTTTGGGTAGACTAATGATCTGTCATAATGCTTGCAAAAAAAGATCAAAACATTGTTCATGCTGTAGGGTTTATTGGGATTACATTGAAGACAATTGGGCGGTGTATCCTGTGCACACACCTACCTGAGTGCGCTCATGCACTCTGCCTCTTTTGGTCGTCCGATCTCCATCCAACGGGTAGCATCCATCACTAGTCTTTTATTCAAACCCCCCCCCCCCCCCCCCGCCGCCACTTTACTCTTCCTTTCCTATTCCCCTTGTCCCATCGCTAATCCAAACCCATTCGGTGTCTGTCTCCCTCAAGCCTTCTGTCCCGATGCCGCCCGCAACCCTCCGCTCGTCTCCCTCACTCTTCCTCCCCCAGCGCTGCCCCTCGCCCTCCGCCCGTCTCCCTCACTCCTCCTCCCTATGCCGCCCCTCACCCTCCACCTGTCTCCCTCACTCCTCCCCCAAGCCGCCGCCCAAACTGAACCCTAGCCTTAGCCCTAGCCTCCATCTCCAGCGCAGTACTCCAATGTTGTGTCGTCACCCGCCCCCCATTCAGCATCACCCGTCAGTGTCTCCATCTCTGGCTCATCGTGCTCCAAATTGCAGTGGCGTTGGCACCTGTACCACATCGCCCCTCAACCTATGGTAGCATCACCTCGCCACCCAGCACTACCTTCGCCTGTTCCCCGCCATTGTTGATTCGGTGCCAGTTTGCCCTCTCTTCCTCCTTTAGTGTAGCCTCGGCTTCACCTGGCACCGCCTTGCCATGACTCCAACTCATTGTGTCTCACTTGAAAAATGTTGGCTTCATGAGTTGTAATGAACAAATAGTGATGATGTGAATGTAATGAAATTGACACGATTAGAGTTGTAATGAAATAATTGCAATTCATTGATGATTTTGCCTTGAATTTCTTGTATAAAGTGTATGAGTTTTGTTGTCAAAATCAGAACTGATATGTGCTTGTTGCTGCAATTTTTAAGCAATTGTGGTGAAACATCTGTAGGCATATAGTGGTAACGGTAACATATCTAAAGCAATTTTGATGCCATTCAGGAGAGTGGTGATTTTGTCTTAGCTGGCTCTACAAAGTCTGGCAGTGGTGGAGGAAGAGTAATGCCTGGGAGAGGGACGTTGAGAGGAGGAAGCTGGCTTGACTTCCCCTGAGAAGCCAGCTAAATAAACCACCTGAAGACTGCTTCACAACACTTGTGCTAGCAAACCTGGTAGAACCATGTTGCTGCAAAATATTTTATAACACAAGGACTCTCTAGTCATTCTGAACTAGGGTAGAATGATAATAGGAAAGCATGTGAGAATTAGTACCACTTGTTTCTCCTAATATATCTGAATAGGTAGAAACTGACTGCTAATACCACCTTTTCAATTGTAGAAAAATTAGACTAGATGATATTTTGGAATCAATTATACAAATTTAAATGAGCAAGAAACTAGTACTTTGTGACACCCAACTTAAAATCGAAAATTGTATGAAAGAGGCTTGAGAATCAGAACCATCTTTGTGCCTTGTAACCTTTTTTGAGGAAACTAATTGTATGTAGTATATACATGTTTACAATGACCACATCGAAGCAATCAACATTTCAATGGAGTCAAGCATTCAACAATTGCAAAGTGCTAGCAGAAATTAGTTTTTTGATAGCATGGCTAAGTCTTGATCCAAGTTGTGTCATTTTCAGTAAGTGTTTTCTTCACTCCATGACAGTTGTGTCCTCATGTTGGAAATTTTGCACAATCTTGTGTGCATAGTATTTCCCATGCTAGTTCCTCCTTATGCTACTGTCATTATCATTTTGCTCAAAAAGAAAAACGAATGAAGTTGTCTCTAGTAGGTTGTCTCCAAAATTTGCTTTTGAGCTGAAGAAACCCATTAATGATAATATGACATTATGGTGGAAGGTAAATAACATCCTAGATGTCAGACACTTTATTTTTCAGATTCACATGGTAGCCACATATCTTACAACCACAATGACATAAAATTCTCACAAATTCCATTAAAACAAATGCTCTAATATAACAAGACAATAGCAAAGCTGAATTTCATTCGCTTGGCATCCATACAATATATCTTACAACCACAAGGACAGCAAATGCTCACAAATTCCTAATTGTTCACAACCACAATAACTCACAACCACTGAAAATATTTGAGGCTAAGCTTTCCATTGGATCATGAGCCACTAAGTACTTGCTTCAAAGGTGGTTAAGGAGCAGGCCTTGCTGTACATTCTACTCCTTCAGCCCTTCTCCCCGTGGCCATCGGTTGTCCCTTCTCGTTGGTGGGATAGCGTTAGGGCTAGGGTTCGCTCGTCTTGGGGAGGTGGCTTGGGGGAGGAGGATTGAGGGAGACTGGCGGGGGGCAAGGGGTGGCTGGGGGGAGGATTAAGGGAGACGGGCAAAGGGTGAGGGGCAATGTCGGGGCAGGCGGACTGAGGAAGGCAGGCGAAGGGCGAGGGGTGGTGCCGGGGGAGGAGGACTGAGGGAGTCGGGCGGAGGGCGAGGGGCGACGCCAGGAGAGAAGGAATGAAGGAGTCGGGTGAAGGGCGAGGGGCGGCGCTGGGGGAAAAGTGAGGAAGATGGGCAGAGGGCTACAAGCGGTGCCTGGGAGGAAGACTGAGGGATACGGGCGCCGAATGGGTCAGGATTGGGGATGGGAGTCGACAGGGGGAATGGGAAAGAAAGAGTAAAGTGGCGGGGGGTTTTCGGATAAACAACTGGTGATAGATGCTACTCGTAGGATGGAGATCGAATGGCCGAAAGGGGCAGAGTGCATGAGTGCACTCAGGTGGGCGTGTGCACAGGATACACCGCCAAACAATTGGGATCATAAGAAACTATGATTGGGATGAGCTTTTTGAAGAGAAAAAGGCATTTTGTCTCCAACATAATATCACTGTGCCAAATATGTCTGATAAAATATTGTTTAGGGGTTATTCAAGGGGTCGTGGCGGCCAGTTGCTAACTTACTATGATCATTTTCATCATGAAATATTTATTATGATGCTTAACCAAATTAGTATTGAGTTAAATAAAACCAAAATAGTATTGAGTTAAATAATCGCTTTGCTAAAAGATCTACTCAATTATTAAGGTGCATTGATTGTCTTGATTCACATAATTCTTTGCCAACTTTGATGAAGATAGATTAATTAAACTTGTTAGGATTTATGTTGTTGACTTCTCCTAATATGATTGTGTAGTCTATAGGGACTACTTGGCAAATTTTACAAACTGTACTAATATTAGAAATCTTGCTGTAAAGATGGTTCGGACCGTCAGACACAGTTTTTCTATTGGTATAACGTCTCACTGAATTAGCCTTAATTTTGCCCGTTGAAACAGCAACTGTAGAAAGAGCCTTCTTAGCTATGAACATTATTAAGACTGATTTGTGGAATAAAATGGATGATGAGTGGGTGAAGCATAACATAGTATGTTATATTGAGCGAGACATATTTGCAAGCATTAAAGATGATAAGATTTTAAAGCGTTTGGGAATTACTATGGGTTGAGAGTCCGACAAGCATGCCGTTTGCTCAGATGGCGCATTTCCCTTCGCCGGCTAGATGCTTTGATAAACATAAAGAGCACCTCCTTTCCTTTCAAACAGTGAGGCGGACCACCCCTCAGCTCCCTCCCGCCTCTTCCCAAATCTGCTCCACACCTCCTGTGCTCCCTCCTTCTGCATCTCTCGATGGGGGCTGGACAACGCGTGCCATGAACCCCAACCTCCCTGACTGGTTCCCTTGGTGGCTCCTTTGCTCTTCACACTCCCACTCTGGCCATGTTCCCAGCCCTCCTGCTGGATCCCAACTCCCTCCACCTCGTCGCCTCCCCACCTCGGCGATGAGACGTCGAATGTCGCTGCCTCTCTCCACCACCAACTACACCAAAACAAGTTATCACCACCAGTCACCGGAAGGTATGTGTTCCATCCATATTTCCTCCATGAATAAATCGACACACAAAGTTTGATTTTCTATAAATCGACACACAAAGTTTGATTTTCTCACATTTATTCACGGTCGATGCAGCTAAAGCTCGCCAGATCTATCGCCACCGTAGGTAAAGCGACTAGATTTAATTATTTTATTATAGGATCTGTTTCTTGGTATTACATTTTTTTGTTGCAACATTTTGATTTCATGGGTGCAACAATTAGCAATAACCGGTGCAACATCAAGTTTTTTTTGTCAAATGTTTTGTTGCACCGGTGCAACATCAAGTTTTTTTTGTCAAATGTTTTGTTGCATACGGTGATTATAATTATTGCATACATTGTCTAAGGATGTTGCATCGAAGCGTATGATGGAAAGTCTATGTGTTTGATTTTTGTTTGCAATGCTATTGCATCTTTTAATTATTATAACCGGTTTGTTGCAGTCGGAGTAGGATTTTATTGCATAGGTAGCAACCGTTTATTGTGTTGTGCTATGATTTTTTAGAGAGGGTAGATTCTTTTTGTTGCAATTATAGTTAAATTTTATTACATACATTGCTGAGAAATGTTGCGTTCGAGCGTACGAAGCTAGCGTCCAAATCGGATATCCGGACACTAGTCATTCGCATAGTATTTTCAAATGATAAGATTATGTTATAAATAACTTTCTCATGCTAATGATAAGATAATTCCTTGCAAATGTTAACTTATTGGAGGCATCACGTGAGAGCATCCTCTTGCTACGCTTGGAATTTCGATCCGTTAGTTACGCGAGCACGTGCGCAAAGATGCGAAGGTTCTTTACGCGTGATTCTTTCTAGCCGAAAACGACGAGTCTCCATGCGTAGCCGCCCAGCAGCAGGCCGGCACATAAGATTTGAGTTCGCCATTGACGCATTGCGCGACAGCTTGTTGAACAGTTGACGTGCCGCGCGCCTTCACTTCCAGGCGTTCCAGCTTCGTCACCCGCGACGTCTAAAACAAAAGGGTTTGCAATGCAACTTATGCTGTAGAATTTCAACAAGCTCAAGGATGGCGTTACCAGCTCCAATGGAGGGTGATGGAATGTCCTCAGATGAAGATGCGCCTTGACAGAAGATGTAGAGAGCTTGATGATGATGGTTTTGATGTTGATGGCTTTTGTGAATCACCTTGGTTCTGGAGTTTGGTTGGTAGGAGGTTGTTGGGTTTCTGTAAAACTTAGGCACGCTGCTGCCAGTCTCATGCACTTTGCTCTCTTCGCTTAGCTAATCTTTCCTACCCCCTTCTGAACAATGCCAAACTATAATTTCCGTTTTGGGTATTGGAAACGGGTGATCCCGTATCAAAAAAGAAGAAGAATTTCAACAAGCTGTAGAACTTCTATAAAGAAGGTGGACCAAAACTTGGGCTAAAACACGAGCTGGAAAGCTCGGCATTATGGGGTCGGTGCTTAAGGAAAGCCCCAGCAACTTCCGCCGCTTTGATTCCGCTTTCGGTGCGAAGTGGAACGAGAATATGTGCGTGGCGAGTGGGAAACTGGGAGTCGCCTCTTTCCATCGTGGGCGTACGAGCAAAATCCTTCTTCACGCTACTACCGCATCCGCGATGCGAGTGCAAGCGTACGTCGGCCGGGACCAGAAGAAGTCAGAAGAGAGAAGGAAGCTTCAGCCCGCGTTGCAGTTCGATCAGTCGGCCCTCAAAGCAGTTTTCTGCTCCGATTCATTGTTGGGATTGACATCAATCTCTTTAGCCGGCTTATATAGGCCAGAAGCCCAGAAGTGCAGAAACTGGGCTAAAACGTAACATTTGCATGCATGGCAATCATTTATTTCGTTTGGTTTTCTTTCTTCCTTCCTATTTTTTTAAAGAGAGGAATGCTTATCACTTGTTGATTTTCTTTTGTCATGTTTCCACTGAACTTCATTTTTTAATACGTTCCCGTAGCAACATATGAAAAATATTCAGTCGACGTACATGGAGATGTTGCTATAGTATACTAGCAACGAGATGTCGAGATGTTTCTCTGACAAAAACTAAGTTATCCATAATTGATGACGAAGATCGGTTGCGTGAAGCGGGCACCAAACCACGAGGTAAGCAGTCCGTTGAAAAGAACAGAATATGGATAATGGAACTGGGATACAGATGATATAAGCGCATTCTTGTCAATCAGACTTGATCAAAACCCGAAAGATTAGCCATCTTTCGCACGGCAATGCTAGCGGATGTATACTAAACCACAACTTCATCCTAAAATAACCACAAGTAATCAATCAAACGACTTGGAGGTCAACACAGTGGGAGAGATGCAGGCACGAGGGGTTCTCATCACTCATCAGTACTACTTTTTCTGAGCCGATCGTTCACTAGTAACCTCAAATTCAAGTCGAGTCGCTTTTCTTAGTATTTTGGTTTTTTTCCTTCTACGGATACATATAACTCACATACATATTAAAGGAAACATAACAAGTATCAATGCTCCGGGAGTAGGAGGAGAAGCACTGCAGCAGCATACTATGTGGAAAAAAGAAGAAGAATAAGGGGTAAAAAGAACGGGGGCACAACGAGGATTACGTACGCTAATTAGCGGTACTGTAATGTCATATCGATCGCTGAACTTAGTAGGTAACAGGTGTTGTAAATAATATGGTATAAGTATATATTTATATTTAGTTCTAATATATTCAATAAAGACACGAGCATGATATAAAAATCATAGAAATGACTTAATCAACATATAAACCTTTTAAAT
The DNA here is from genome assembly GCA_017311315.1 of Dendrocalamus latiflorus. Classification (NCBI taxonomy): domain Eukaryota; kingdom Viridiplantae; phylum Streptophyta; class Magnoliopsida; order Poales; family Poaceae; genus Dendrocalamus; species Dendrocalamus latiflorus. The sequence continues at coordinate 47,134,508 of CM029664.1, forward strand.
CATTGAAAAAGAAACATATGCCCAACATATATACTATGTAAGAGTTTAAGATCAGCATATCCACATGTAAACAATGTATGTTATTCTAACTGAATGTTGATATCAACATAACATATATGACCAAATTCAATATCTCAACTATTATATAAAGATGAGTTGGTGGTTGGTGCGTTCTCCTTTTCCCTCTCTACAGCCATCCGATTTGATATGGACCATTCATCTCTCTCCTCCTCCTCTCTCAGGATACAACCACCCACCCCCTCCATTTCTCCATCTCCTCGCGCATTCTGGCCATCCTTCTATCTCTGTCACTTGCTCTCCAATGTTTGATGTGTGAAGTTGGTCATGCAGTAAGTTCCGTCTCATCATTTTTATGACTTCGTTGCAACGCACGGGTCTCTAACTAGTGTTATTAAGAGTTTGAATATTGCTCTCCGAATGCTAGTTGCACAAGACTTTAATCTTGGCCGTCTCCGCACTGATTTTCTTACGAAATCAAATATATATGACAATATTAGATCAAATCTTGAGCTCAACAAAGACTTGATATCTTAAACTGACACTAAATCATCAAGCCTACCTTGCCATATAAAATCATCATTGACATCAATCTATTAGCCAACAGAAAGAACTCACAGATTAAAACTATATATATACTCGAATCAATAATCCATTACAGAGATTGAATACTAATCACAGTGAACCGAAAATAGATGCTACGGAGGATAGCAACACAAGATGATTCAACTAATCAGAGAATGAAGACTGCAAGTAATCTAACAGCTCAAGATAAATCTAAATTCAGAGTCATATATATAGTCAGTGTTAATATTAATTCCTTATCGAGTAATTATCCCACAGAGCGCCTTTGCAATTTTCAATCAGTGGTGATTCACCGATATATGAAATAGATCTTGAAATTGCAAAGAACAAATAGCCGGTATGCTCACAATGCCGGTGATACTCAAAATCACCGAGTAGCAAATGGAGAATGCAAGACACGCAGGCTGCACTGTCTCAGAAAACCAAGCACCTCGCTTTGCCGAGCAAGGAGACAATGGCAATCAGAGATACAATGCCACACTCCCACCTTGAGTCGCCGAAGTGAAAGTCGAGGGTCAGGTGGACGCTGCACAAGACCGATGAGAGCTCCGGCCACAGAGCACCCATGAACACCAAAGGTCAAGCCTCAGTTCTTCTCCTCAACTAGCCGCAAATCCAACCCCCAAATCTCCTCGCTGCCAGTTCTCGGATGAGAAGGCATAAGCAGTTGAGCCCTCCAGTTTTTTTTTTGTGCCAAAAAGGCCATTCGGGCACATGAACTCCATTTTGAGAATTGACACCAAAAGGTGACCGCGCGAGAGAGAGAGAGAGAGGTTGTGACTTGTGAGCTTGTGCCCAATGGAAGATTGTCATGATGGTGCTTGTGGTCCATGGCTTTGCATGCATATATAAAGATGTAACTGGCCCACTGAAAGCCTAAGCTAGATCAACAATACTTTTTCGGGTCCTACAGCCACGGCGCACACACCCTCTTCCGCTCTTATCTATCTCAACACGATCACACAGCCGCGCGCACATCTATAATCTATTGCAAGTCACCTGCTCACACATGCATGAACACTCGCAAGCTTTTAAGTTGGCGAGCGCGTTAAAGCCTCTTTGCTTAGCCTCAAGATCTCTTGGAAGCCAACTAGTGAACTGATTAGGCCGGCACCTTCACGTTCCGGTACATGTCCTCGCGTGGCACGAGCTAGGGAGGTAGTACTACAACTAATTAAGGCTATGGCGCCTACTGTTGAGTAAAACAATCCCTGATCAACTCGGCTTCGGCTTCTGACTTCTGGCTTATTTTTCACTATTCATAAGTTTCGTCTTTTTCTAAACTTTTGGTTTTTTGTTGAGCTTTTTTGCCGGTTCTTTTTTTCCCGTATTTGTTTGTATTATACGTAATGGGCTAACATATTTTTTTATTTTTAAAATTTTTTAAATTTAATTAGGCTAAATAAGCCTCTGTCAGCTACAGTGCTTTTTTCAGCCAGCTACAGTGTTTTCAGCCATAAGCCGCGAGCTTTTCAACCGAACCGATCACCACCAATGGGTCTCTTCTTTTCAGCTTTTCTATAATAACTAACTTTCAAACGAAATATCTAAAATAAAATCTACAAATTAATTGTACTACACACTGTACTAACTTTATTTATATCGGCTAAAACCGCACGTGAATTTCTGTTACTTTATACTGTCTTTCACAAACAGCCTGAAAGTCATAAAACATACACATAAGACATAAATCAAGGCCAAAAAAAAAAACAGACCGTTCTACTCCCACTTGAAAAGAGCTCAGGGACACATGCACACATGCAAGCACTCATTTTTTTTAGCTTGCCATATGCTTAAAGGTCTCTTTATCTGCATCAAAGCTCTACCACACCACACCACTTGCCATTACAAATTTAGACAACACAACTTCACAAGCCTAGATAGCTACACATGGAGCTAGAGCTAGCTAACTGAACACATTATGGAGTTGCCTGCCTTCCCATCATGGTAGAATATGGTTCAGCAGTGTGATGTAGTAACAGCTAAGTGTCTAACTGGTCGATTTCTCAGAAAAAAAGGAAATAATTAAAGAACAATTCATATACTACTAGCTCACCTCAAAACTAGCTTTCAGATCTTAAACAGAAGAAAGAAATGGTCTTCCCTTTCTGTTACAGCAAATTAAAGGTAGCTTCAGAATGAGCATTGCAGATCAGTTTATTAATTGTACCATCATTCTGCGAATTCTAAAACAATGATTATGCAATATTTCTGCATTTTGGTTATGCATGGGGGCTAGCGGCGCGCGCCAGTTGACGGCTGAATTTTTGGAGGGGCTAAACTACTAATTATGCGCCCCGTTAGGGCTACAAGTAATCAACATGTAAAATCCCAAGCAGCATTCTCCTGGGGAAGAACGATTAAACAAACGGAGTGCGTGGAGATGGTTGAAAGATAATGATCATGCAGTGGACATCCCCAGCAAAAACAAACTCCATTTGAGCCCAGCAAGACTACTATAGTGGAGTATATTTTATTTTGCGTATACATGTATACATACTCTTAAGATTATCTCTAAGACTTCCACCTCATTTAAAGACAACAATAGAGATAACCCCTCCAACAGTAAACTATTTTTCTAACTATTTTATATTATTTTTGTTATAACTTCCTGTCTCACACCCTCTCACTATTTGTATTGGTTTGTGGGCTCAAGTTGTTTCTTGCATAAGAGACAACATTTATCTCTCCTCACCTTCTCTCTCATCCACACAGAATTTTACTCATCTAATATAACTAAGAGACAGCTGAGATGTCACTATTGGAGATACCCTGATGAAGTACTACTAGTGACCAGTGATGATATGATTCAGCATCACACGCGGGTCGCTGGCTACGCGCATAAGCATCCTAGTGTGGTTCAGGTTTGATGATAACTTTATATTCATGAGATAGTAATTTTGACATCTGTAAGTAAATCGGTGATAACTTTATATTCATGAGATAGTAATTTTGACATCTGTAAATCAATCGATGATAACTTTATATTCATGAAATAGTAACTTGATGAATTATCGATGATAACTTTATATTCAGGAGATAGTAACTTGACTTGCATGTATATATGCAGCAGAAGAGAGAAGAGAATAAATGCACTTGACTTGTGATTTTTTATCTTATCTACAAGCTAAAAGAATACAATAAACCTTTTACCAAAAGTCCAATATGCATTCCATTTGCACTATTATGTTCGAAATTACGAGTTTAACAAAACAAGATCTATGTTGAATATGTTTTGATGCTGCGAATTTCGTATCATATAAAGTTACTATCATGTATGAGTAAAGTTACTGTCAAATACATGTAGACTTACTACCAGTTTTATATTGTTATAACGGATAGTAATTCTACATGTGTTTGGCAGTAACTTCACTCACACATGGCAGTAACTTTTCGTACGGGTTATTTGTTATTGACATGCATGTTTCTCTCTCCTCTCAATGCATGCATATTGGTAATAATTTCACTCACACATGGCAGTAACTTTATGAATTAGAGATGATAACTGTAAGTAATTTCATGAATTACATGTAATAACTTGATGTATATACGTTAGTAACTTTACCATAATTAACAAATATTAGTAATTGTTCATGGGGTGGATTGGTGGAGTGGTTGGCTGGTTGGGTTGATCAGGGGTGTGTTCTTATTCTACGTGTAGCCACTTAATAGTGTTTGTGTGTAGGAAGCCTCTTTTCTACTCCCGGGTGTAATTACACCCTATATCGTATCTCACAACGTAGGGAGTATCTTGCATAACGGAGGGTATGTACGTGTAGTATACGAGTATTTAAGGCCATCTAGGTGGTATGAATAATTTTTTAGAGGCGGTATGTATATTTTTTAGGCATACTCCTTTTTATGTGCCTATATGAAGGTATTTACAAATATGCTAAAAACTTTGGACACCCTTGTAATTTTTTTGTGTGGTTCACATTGGAGTATCTTATATTTATTATACGAGTATACCTAAAGTGATAAACGAGTATTTTAAGTTTGTTTAGGCCGTATATTAGAGGTGGGTGTAATTATATCCAGGAGAGTTATATATATATATATATATATATATATATATATATATATATATATATATATATATATATATATATATATATATATATATATATATATATATATATATATATTAAAGTGATAAACGAGCTGAACTCAAGTTTGATCTCGAGCTCGCGAGCTTTATTGAGCTAAGCTCAAATAGTTCACAAGCCTCGATTCGAGCTTAAATAGTGATACATATTAACTCTTACCGAGCTTACTGAGCCAAACTCGAGCTTAAACTTTTCTTATTATTAAAAATTAGTGTATGTTTGAATTATTTTGACTATTATCAAAGCTTATTAGAGCCGAGCTTGAACTCAAATTTTTCTTATTATTGAAAAATTGTGCATAATAAATTATTTTAATTGTTATCGAGTTTCAATGAGCTGAGCTCGAGCCTAGGTCCAGGCTCGGATCCCAACTCGAGCTCGGCTTGAGCTTCTATCGAGTTCGAGCCTGAAAGGCCAAGCATGCTCGAGCTCGACTCATTTACAACCCTAGTCTTTATCCCGCTTTATTGAAAGAAAGGAGGAGGAGCACATTGTAAGTGCCCTTCTTTATGTCAAATCCATAATGCCACAAGGAGGAAGCTTTACTTTGCTACTTTTTTCAAGTGAAAACTGAGAAGTACTTCTCGCCTACTGCTCCATCTGTTTTGTAATATAAGTTTAAAATTTACCATATATACAAATCAAAGAAATATTAAATTTAAAAAGTTAATATCATTAGACAATATATATATCCCTATTAAATGATATACTACAACCACTCATTTATTTTTTTAGCATTAAACAGGGGTATATAGTGAAAATATTATAATAAATATATCTTTGGCCTCCGCAATAGACTTCTATTATATAACGACGTTTTTTAAGAATGAAAACTTAATAGGAGTAATATCTAGAGTAGCTAGCAACAAGCCATCACTCATACATGTTAACTAAGAAAGTCATTAATGGAAAAGCTCAGCTTAGCTCCAAACGCATCAATATAATGCAATTGGGACCAATGCGAATATATCATCTGCTCCATCAGAGGCCGGGTTTACCGTTAATCGTCCCAGCCTCTGTTTCTGTTAAGTTTTAGCAGCGGTAGTTGCGACAGTTGTTGGGTGATTATATGTGTCGATGGCACCACGGCGCTTCAAGCTGGAGGAGCTAGCTCTTTGCTAGTGGAGGGAGGATGGGGCATTGATGGCAATGATTGGCCTACTCATTGATAGCTAGCGCTCAGAACTTTCATATACTCATGATCAGCAGGACAAGATGCACTGAGGGGTCTGCTCAATCTCTCCTACCTGCCATCTTGCAGGACAAAAGCAGGAGTGAAGTATAGACTGTAGGCCGCTGCACGGAATACTAAAATTTCCCGAGGAATTTGCAGGTCCGCACCAATATCAATCAAAGTCGCCGTTGTAGTGGTAGTAGTATTTCTCTAGAAGAAGACGAGAAAATGGAAATGGAGTTCCTAGCATGGGATGTGTACCAGAAAAAGAAGAAGATCCATCTGTTGGTGCGATTTGCACCTCCTTGCTAGTGATATCTTTTGCACAACTAATCACTATGTACAGAATAACGCAAACTGCTGTAGCAACTAATTAACTTAAACCGACAAGTAAATCGTACTGCTGTGCTGTAAAGAGAAAGGAGCATAGCAAAAAATGTATCTTTTTCTTCACAAACGCATCATTCACCTCGTAAAGGAGCATGGGGGAGAGGATGATGGATGCTCTGATAAAGGAGACGAGCCGGGGGAAGAAGGGCAAAAACAAAAGCCAAAGGGCAAACAGGAGGAATTAACAAAAGAGAAAGCAGGAGACTAATAAGCCCAAAGGAGAAAAATAGAAGAAGAAAAATAAAGTGGAAACAAACACCTTGTTTGTTTACAGGTCGTCCTCGGTGATGCTCTCCAGGTGCGGCCGCCACACGGCCACGCGCCCTCGCCGCTGGTCCCTCGCCGTCGAGGCCTTCTCCTTCATGATCTCCGACAGGTACCTCTCGTTGGCCAGCAGCCGTTCCTTCTCGCCCTCCACGCTGACCGTCGAGCGCGGGGACGCCGCCGTGTTGCCGGCAGCGTTGTGGCCGCCGGCCCCCAAGACTTCCTTCCTCCTCCTCCGCCTCCTCGAGGCCGCGGCTGCTGGCGCCTGCGCCGGGGCCTTCTTCGGCGCCGGGGCCATCACGGGCATGAGGAAGTAGATCTTGCCCTTCTGCAGCTCGGCATTGGGCGGTAGGATGACGGGCTTCTTGACGACGATGCCGCCGCCGCCGTCTGCGGGGCACGTGGACGGCGGCTTCCGGAGGACGTGCTTCGGGTAGGCCTTCATGATCTCGCAGGCTAGCACGGGCCCGCTGATCTCCTCCACGCGGCCGTTGGAGTGCACGATGCGCACCACGTCCAGAGCGCCGCACGGCAGGATGCACGCGATGCAGCACCGGATGGTGTCCATGCCGCCTGCTTGACCTCTCCCTCCTTCTCTCCCCGCCGCGCGCGCTCCCTCGTCGCCGGCTGGCTAGCTCATAAGGTTAGCAGCAGCAAGAAGAAGAGCCGAATGATGTGTCTTTTTGGTGAGCAGGCGAGCGAGAGAGCTCACCGGGTCTTGACTCTTGGGTCTTTTTGGTGCCGGTATATGGGATACTACTAGCTTAGCAGCTTAGGGATGTAGACAAGTATCGTACTATGGACTATGGAGGGACGGAATTGGTTCTTGTTCTTTCTCGTGTGTGAACTAACTGATCAATGTGGTATACTCAACATATATGCCACTACTCGTTGGCTTTTATGGAGTGGATGAAGGGTAGGGGGATATATAGGGGCGTTCGTATTCGTTTCTGTTAATGATTTTTGACTGAAAATAAATAGTAGTAATTGAAAGAAGTGATTTTTATAAACAAAAGGAGTAGTAAAAAACGTGATGGAGAGATGCATGTGTGCACGGACGGAACCAGGCTCAGCCTAAGCCTCGAGTTGAGCCAACTGGTTTTGGACCGATATGGACTTTCATTTCTAGCTTTTCACATCTAAGTCACTATTTTTTTATGGGTTTTGATTTCTAGATCTCAGGCTATAACCCACTTAGTCCGAAACCTGGTTCCACCCCTGTATGTATGAGATAGAAGCACAAGGAATGCAACATATGATGTATACATGACTTTCTGATTTATTTTCGGAGCGAGATAGAAACGAAAAAAGTAAAGAAGCCGCTTCGAGAAATCAATACGAACAGAACAATAGAATGAAGTAGACCGAATTCAATCCATCTTCTTTTCATTTCTTTTTTATTTTTTTCCTCTTATCCTTTGGGCCTTTGAGTGGAGCCGCTGGCCTATAAATCATTGCTACTCTGGAACCTTGTACTTCGGTTAGGGCTAGGGGACTGGTTTTCATGGGCTCTTCATGTGGGAGACTGGAGGATCGTCTGTTAAATTCCAGTTTGGTGCACACCTAGCTAGCTTGTGGGGATATATGTGAAAAGGAGAAAAAAGACAGAGAGAGAGACAGAGAGAGAAAATGATGTAATCTCTGTGTGTGGTACTATGCTTATCTGTTGATTTGGGGGCACGGACCGCATAGCGCGTATTAGCTTGTGCTGTCACTGTTGTTATGATTGAAGGCCAGTTGAATCCCCCTGACTGTGCTGCCGCCTACGCTCTTCGACACACGAGCCCCGCCATCCACGCGACAGTCATGCCTTGCGGCATGTCACTACTATGACACGAGCACGAATCGTCGGCCCAGTAACCACACCAACGCCACGGCTCTGCTATGACCGACCAACCACCCCATGTCGCCAACTCCTTCCGCTGCCTATAAAGCCCGACTCACCCCCATGTAGCACCTCCATCCTCCCACCCCCAAGAAATCGACCCCCCTGGGCCCACAGCTCACCAGCGGCATCGTCATCCCCAACGTTGGCCAACAGGAGGGCCGCCGATTGGAGCTGCACCAAGCCAATTCCACCCTGCCGGAGCTTCCTCAGAGCACCACGTTACCATCCCTACCCTCGGTCAAAGCCTTTACCGCCTGTATTTCACTGGCACCGTGCGCGGTGCGCCACCTCTGCCCGACACCGTCTCACGCCACCGGACTGCCACCGCCACTCGCACACTGCGCCAACCCCCGAGGTAGCCTCCTGTCCCCGCTTAGATGCTCTCTTAGCGCCCAATTGAATTCTAGTGTCGTACATCGTCGTGTCCACCCCTCCCCTATTCCGCCGCCGCCCATGGGAGCCGCTGGTCGTCGCCCTGGCCAAATTGGCCGGCGAGGCTCTGTGTAGGGGTGGGCGCGAGCGTGAGAAATCCATTTTGCAGACGCTCACGTTCAGCCACCGCCTCTGCCACCAGCGGCAAGCTCCTCCCTTGCCGGCGAAGAGGAGGGCGGTACACTGTTCATGATGATTAGATATTAAGCTGGTGATTAATTAAGGGTTAATGAGGTTTGTTAATCCTAAACGCTTATTGACATGTAGGCCATACCTTTTAAGCCAAACAGTAATATGTCCCACATGACAAAGAACTTGAAAAGAAAATAAAAAAACTGCCATGGGCCCCACCTATCAGAGGCTCTCTCCTTATTTTTTTGAATTAATTTAAACTGAGAATTTTAAATAAGCATAACGTATTCATCTTAGCTCCAATTGAGTGAAACAAATTTCTAAATTCATATAAATTCAATATCTATCAAATGGAATCAAAACCATGAATTTTGGAGCTCATTTGAATTTTTTTGTGAGAATTTATTTGGTTTACTGATTTTTATTCAAATTTCCGCGTAACGTAAAATAGCGTACGAGGCACAAGAGGAAGTGACAGAAGCTGAAACGAGTCACAACCACCAAGACCAAACCAACTACGACCAAGGCGAGTCAGTACTTTGTTCATATTAAACCTAGATTTTCTGCAGATTATTTCTGTTTTAAATTATTAAATTGCATGCTATTATTTCGTATGCAAATACATATTTGTTTTAAGATTCTAATTATATGTCCATTATTTAACTTGTTAGTATTACACTTATTTTGGAACATTTGAACATTTGAGCCTTGTCACCATAGGAAAATTATAATTGTAACCTTTCAAAAAATAAGTCTACAGTTATTCGTCATGCTTAGTACTACTTAGATACTCAGGGCACCAAGATACTCCAGGCATCACTTTTAATTATGAGAAACTGATTTGGGAAGTCATGGGTGAAAAATGGCTGGTATGTTGTAACATGGATATTTTATGCTCCCAAAAACCTCAAATTACTTAACTATCTGGGCGGATGGTTCGGGGTATAGTGCAGTGGATGTGCAAGAGTGTGGATTTTGGTAGAACCGCCCAGATAACCCTAAGAACTAAATCTTGTGATGACCTCCCTAGTGTAAAATAGTATAACCACAAGTTGGCAAAGTGTAGACAGGTCTTACTAATTTGCATTGATTTAGCGTGGTTACGTGAAGGTGTGCACACGTGCAAAGGGAAGGATGGTCTCATCCCCACCTCTGCCGTTATGGCTCAAGAGGGAAACTTCTTGAGGAATAGTTGTATCCTATAGAAGAAAGACCTTAGTGGGCGTAACCACACTAGGAAGATGCATTGTAATAGCTTTATTATGATTACTCAGTCACACGCCTAAGGAAGTGTGTAATGGTCGACATTGTGAGTTAATCATATCTTGTGGGTAAAGTGTACAAACTCTGCAAAGTGAAAAAATATTCGAATAGCCGTGCCTACAGTCAAGGGCGAACATAGAAACTTAAACATATATAGTTCTATTTCAAAAACTTTATGGGTAGAATTGGAGAAATGGCGGGTAGTGAAAAGCCCTGATCTGTGTTGTCCTAGGTGTCGTCCCACTGATAAGGTAAGCGGTTATAACGTTGAAGGTTAGCATATAGTGCAGGAGCCATGTAACGGTGGATGGAATCTACACTACTATTAATACTACATTCTTTTTACCCAAATATCATGTTTTGGTACAAACTGTTAGGTCTCAAAAAATTTCTATGGACAGTATTTTAAAAAGCAATTTTTGGCAAGCAAAACAACCCAAACCTTTCCTTGATAACCCCTACATGTTATTTACTTGCATACTGTATATTGGCTCACAGAGCACGATGGATTTGTGCTCACCCTCGCATTATCAAAACCAAAAACAGGAAACCAAGACCAAAACGCTTACGAGGACGCACCTGCCACGGATGGAGGAGCCGATGAAGGGAATTAGGACGACTTTCACGAGTTCGAGTCCTAGACGAGTAGACTTGATGGAAATTATGTGCACATATATTATTTAGACCTAGATAATACCTGTAGCATATATTTACCCCTCAGTCGTTTGCCTATGAATGTTGGTCCTACTTTTGTTTATACTTTCCGCTGTTATCTTTTATACTGTAGGTATTTGGCCTGATCGGCCATTTTGTAAACTGTCACCCGATGTGGTGTATTTCAAATTTGATATGTAATATTACAGTTCGGTATATTTCATGTGATGTATGAATTGATACAGCAATGTACTTGTGAACACTATCTACTGATCCAGGGAATAGTGCAGCAAATCACAGAGGGTTTTGGGTTGAAAAATCCGGATCCGACAACCCCAAAGAGAGGGAGAGCTAACAACACGTGGACCAAGGGGGCGTGGTTGGATGTGTGGGCGCTGTGAAATGGGCTGTGTACAGAATTGACACACGATGTGTCACAGGGCTAGGTTTGGCCCGCGCTAAGTGATTAGAGCCTGGCACGCGCGCTGTGCATGCTTGGCTCGGGCCTGGCTGTGCTCGCTTTGCAGGTCGGCAGGTTGCGCACAGTGCACCGACCTGATCGTGCTCTGTGGGGTCAACTAGGATTCGGTGAGAGGGCAACATTGCACTTGAGGCTCTCGTGCTATGCGGTTTTGTAAAACTGGACTGTTTTTGAAAGAAGCAGAAAAGAACTAGACTGTTTTCGCTGAAGTTTTTTTTGTTGATTTGAAATCTTACACTATCTGAAAATATGTATTTAAGCTTTTTTTTTCTTCTTCACCCTATTGTGTCTACTTATGCCATGCGTCAATTACAAATATGACGGCAAGAGTTACTGAAAGTGTACAAAACACGGTCTCTTATTAGGACATGTGGCGCATTAGGATTGAGCAGTCCTACGCTTGGGCCTCTCGTACTATATTCTCTGGTGTACATGCGTGTCGTTCAACGGGGACGGTGCGCAACCCATGCATATTCCCGTGTGGTCGGCAAGAAAGACAAACTCGCAAACAGGAAGGCGCATGGATCTCCATTGGAACTCGTGAAACTGTGGTTGTTCTCGCGTCGTCGCGCCTCCGTTTGGGCTAATCAAGCCTGCTTAGCCTACCTAGGAGCGAGGAGCTAGCTAGCATGTTGAATGGTCACACAGTTCACGTTTAGGCTTTTTAGTTTTTTTCTTGAAAGCCGGAATTTAGGAATTTATATTTCTTCTATAACTTTCATAAATAAGATATTAAGAGAACTATTCTTTATCTATTAAAACTCAATTAACTTTACAACTATTTATAGTAGGTTTTACAATGATAGAGAACCTACCTGATCAAGTTGAAGTGATGGAGTAGTCTTCTCAGCTAAAGGAGATAGTTGTCTACGACCACCTAGATGGATTAATGATGATTGGTGCTTCGGTGAGGTTCACTTCATGTTCCATAGTTTTCAATTGTCATCTAGATTCGTAGGAGGAGGATCCACCGAAGATCATATTGACGGTGTGCTCTGACTCCTGGTACTCCATTTCTTCATCGCTATCTTTATCCTTTTTAGTGCTCGGTTCTCTGACCTCCTGTATAGAACAGAGAGGACTTTACCTGAGTAGTAATCCTTAAGCTTCTTTTGCCAGGCACGACAGTTGTGGAGATCATGCATTGCCGTTTGGTGGAGTGGACACTATCTCTTGCTTTTCTTGGATTCATAGTTGGAGTCTTTACTTTATTTCGATTGGAATAATCATTTTTACTCTTAGTGTATTTCTCTGGAATCATAAGGACCTCTTTGGTGTTATGCTTGCGATTCTTCTTGCCCTTTGGTGATTTGTTAACCTTCTTTTCTTTCTTCTCCAGGCCTAGTTGAGGAATGTTTTCTATTCGATTGATGGCCTTATTCCACTCGATCGCTTCGCTAGCGGTAACATATTTATCAGCCATATCGGACAGTTCGACGATTGTTCGTGGAGGGTTCATTGCAATGTCCTCCATAAACAATTGTTCCTTAATCCAATCTTGAATGCATGGATGACTGAAGAATATGTGACTTCTGGGATAAAGTTACAAACCTAACTAAACCTTTTGATGTATTGTCACAAAGTCTCATTAGGCTCTTATCGAATCTGATGAAGGTCATATTCCTTCCTAGGACGGTCGTATGTCCCCTAAAAGATGGCGATCAATAGGTCGCGGAGTTGTTCTCAAGTGTAAATTGATCCTACTAGTTGGTTAAGCAACTACGACTTTGTTTAACCTAATACCTTGTCACTCTAGAATAAAAATATGGTTAGTACACTAGTATTAGTTGGAACATTTTGTAGAACTGCTTAGACATGTCTAGTGATAATTTTAGGCTTAGGGAAACTTTTCAAATAAAATGATGAGTTTTAAATTGTATTATTGACTTTGGTGAGTCAAGAAGGGTTATGAAATATCTGACAACGTAAAATATAAAACTTGGTTTATACTTAGGCAAATGGTTAGGTGGTAGGTGCCTGCTGGCACATGTTGTTGCTGCTGGCTCAACGTGGATGCTTGACACAAGGGGTATGTGAAAAGTCCGCCTACGTAAATTAAGAACTGGTCTGTGAGCTACTGCTACAAAGCTTTATCATACTATAACAATGCTTGTATAGGACAGTCCTAGCTAACTAATTTGTGGATCCCAACCTGAGTCTTGTCATAGGTTGAATATGAGCGTGGCGTTGGCCGCGAGAAGTCTCACATGGCACAAGAGGCGGTACCGATCTAGTGGGTTCTTTATTGGGGTGAAACCTTAGCTGACGCGTGGCTAGATTGATTGTTTTGCATTGTAAAGACCTTATTATGATTTTCTCAATCTCACGCCTTCGGAAGCGTATAGTGGCCAACATTATGAGATAATCATATCTTGTGGGTAAAGTTGTACCACCTCTATAGAGTATATAAACAATCTTAGATAGTCGTACCCGCGGTCATAGGCATATCTAGTAAAGTTTTCCATGGATTAGATTTTGTTTTTCAAAACGGTTTATAAAAAAATGCTTATGGATTGATGGAATCCATATGAGATCTTTTGGAAAAGATGGTCCAAGTGAGATACCCGTTGATAGGTTAGTGCGGGGGATGGACCTACACTAACAATATTATTCAATTAAAATATTGTTTTTACTTATTGTATTAAATTCATTAATTTACATCTACTTAATATATTTATTCAAATTTGGCTTTACGCTCAAGCAAGCATATATGCCTTCACTTGTTGCCTTTACATTAATAATGTATTTTTTGTGTAAATTGCAGAGTACATTTTTGTGCTCACCCTTACTTAATTCTGTTGCTCAGAAGAAGATGACTTTAGCCACGGTGAGGATCAGGATGAGTAGGCTGCATCTTACTATCGTTTGCCTGTGGGCAGGCTTATCTGGCCTCTTCCACTTCAGCTTTATTTTCTACTACTTATATTAAATTTTGTCTTATGAGCAATTGATGTAAACTTTGGCCATCAGGCCCATATTTAATAAATGCCATTATGGTTGATATTTATCTTTGTGTCCATTATATGCACTAGCTGATCCTAGATTGATGTGATTAACATAGAGAATTTGGAGGTATTACTCCCGGGTCTGACAGAGATGGTATCACAGCCATGACGACTCTAGTATGTGGCCGTAGATAGAATAGAATGGTTGAACCCTATAGACTTATTTTAAATAACCAGTAATTTTAAAAAGCTTTGTTTACCCTTACCTCTCAATCTTTGCTTACCCCTATCTCTCAATCCTTTCTCATCTTTATGTCACTACTTAAAAACTTATTTCTAACTCTTCTCTTGTTCAAACAATTATAGATTAACAATTATTAAAATGCACCACAAGACGGATGGAGTGAAGCCCTTCATCGACTACTTTGCCGTTTGGGTTTTCGACATCAACCTATCTACGCTCACTGAGAGGACTATCATAGAGACTATGGGATATCGTGCTACCTTGCTTATCACCAAGCGAATTGGACAATTCTTCACTACTGCTTCAAAGGAAACAGTTTCTCGTTCGAGGGAGTCAAGCAAGAAGCTTCTCGAAAAGTAGTTCTTCGACTCTGTCACCACTTCAATCTTCACCTAGAAGGATCATACTTTGTATGTCGAGAGCAACAAAGGATCACACCAAGACAACCCATACCCCCTTTAGGTTAAGTTGTTAAGCTAGCCAGCAGACAATGTTGCGAGTTGTTAGTTTTCTCTTTTGTCAATAGCCATAACTATTACTTGTTATTTGCTCAATTAAGGTTTTGTTAAATTGGAGTTGGTGTTAGTTTGTGCAAAACGACCCCTATTCCCCCTTTGTCTTAAGTCTTCTCTTCTCTCTAATCCTTAGAAGCATCAAGCAGATGGTTAACACAAAGAACACCAGTAGTGGCAACAGCAGCAGCAGCAGCAGCAACAACAATAACACTAAAAGCCAAGGAAGTCAGTCCACCCCTATCCCTCCACCATCACCTATTGGAGGACCTGACTGCGCTCATATGATGGCCAACCAGAATCAACTTATTTAACTACTAGTGTAGACCATCAACAATCCTACTCAACCTGCTCCACCACCACCAGTCTAGGCTCCACAATCTAGAATGTCAGAGTAAGGATGTGTCCCCAACCTTTTCCAGCAGCACTGAACCAATGGATGCAGATGACTATCTCCAGCTATTGGGAAGAAGTTAGACATCATCTAATGTAGTGATTAGGAAAAAGTCCTATTTGCTTCTAATCACTTGAATGGACCTGCTTCAGAATGGTGGGACAACTTCACTGCTGCTTATGCCAACACACAAGCCATTACATAAAATGAGTTCGTTCAAAACTTCTGCAAAGCTCATGTCCCCACCAACACTATCACTCTCAAGAAGAGGAAATTTTGAGCTCTACGTCAAGGAGGTCACTTTGTGAATGAGTATCTGCAGAAGTTCAACCAGCTAATATGTTACGCACTAGAAGACATCGCTACAGATAAAGTCAAGCAAGAAAGATTCCTAGAAGGACTCAATGATGACTTCTTTGTTCAACTCCTCTTCAACGACTATGTTGATTATCATCAGCTTGTCAACAAGGCTATTCCTAAACCCTAGAAGTTTTCCCAAAGCTAAAGGAACTCCACCGCAAGCCAACAAATTACAGCCATCACCGACAACAAAAGAGCCAGTTCCGGCCAACCCTTCTCACAACACTGAAGACAACAAAGCCTTGACATTTGACTTTCCACAGAAGAACCCGACCTCAGCAACAGGAGTTACTTGTTCCAACTACCATGAGATGAGACATTATGCCCACAACTATCCCAAGAAGCAACAGACAACAGTGACTAGAACACCAACCATCAACACCCTCCAGACAACCATCAGAAGGCCACAGAAATTTAAGAAGGGAACGTCTGAATCATATTACAGCTCACGCCACACAGGGTAAGATCCCAAGCCATTTCTTCCTAGACTGTCCGAATCTCAGGGAAGAGATTCTTTTAGGGGGTAGTTTGTAATAGTCCAGCTATTTTATTTCTAAATTATTAAAATAATAATAATTTAATTTAAAATGAAAATAAGTGTTATTTGGTTTGCCTAAGTTTTGATTTTATTTGCCTGTTTTTCAGCTTTTAAAGGCTTCTCTTTTGAAAAGTAATTTAAATACAAATAAATTATTAAATAAAGGATAATTTGAATTTTGATAAAATATCCTAATTCAAATTAATTATTTGAAAGTATTTGGCTTTTATTTGCTTTTCCTAGAATCTAAAATTTAATTTCAAAGTTAAAAAGTATTTTATGTATAAAAATAAAGACCAACTTTATGTTGAAAATAATTTTCCTAAGTCCAAAATTGCCTCAAGAATTTTTGTGAATTTTTTTAAAAAATTTGCACTTTATTTGCTATTTTCTAAGCATTTAGTTAATGCAAAAAGGCAAATAAATTTTCCTTTTACCCTTGGGCCGAAACTCCCTTCGTTTTAGCCTACCCCTCCTTTTCCCACTGCTCAGCCCAACTTCTTTCCCCCATGCAGCCTTGGCCAATGCGACCCATGAGCGCCCAGCCCAGCCCACTTCATCTCCCCTTCTCTCTCCACCACCGTGCCGCTCCGAGCCACCTCACGCCATGCCGTTAGTCGTGCAAGCTTCGTTGTGGTCTTCCCCAACTCATCCACCTTGCTCAAGCGTCGCTGAAGGCGCCCCTCTGCTAGAGCGCTGTCGTCAACGCCGTTTCCTTCACACTGCCAGTTGCCCCCGTCCATGCCCGTGCCCCAAACCTTTGTAAAATTAAATCCCCTCACTCCCTCTCTTTGTTGCACTCCTCCCATCTACCATCGACTACCACACCACCAACGTGTCCTTGGGATTTGTGCGCAACTCACCACCGGCCAGCCACAACAATGCATGGCAGCCACATGGCGGCCACCCATGCGCCATGCCAGCGCAGCAGTGCCAGCCAAGATATCACGCCACGTTAGTTATACCTGGCCCACCATTGACCAGGCCAAGCCTCGTGGACCCAGTCCATAAGAACAAGGGAATTTGGTGTTTCTGCCCCTGTTCTGGACTGTAAATGTGATTTTACCCCTGCTTTTTTAACTTTGTGATTTTGCCCTCGCGATTTTGAAATGAAGACTTCGTTTACCCCTATTTTCTGACACCGTTAAGACTGGAGGATTAAATGGTAAAGAAAAAAAAAGAAAACAAAAGATGCCCACGCGAAAAGACAAGAATACCCCCTTACCTTATCCTTTCCACTGGAGCTCCCACCCACGCAATCGCACCCTCGGTCTCTCGGTTTGGCCACCGACGCGAAAGGCTAGGGTTAGGGTTTGCCTCTAGGAGCGGCGCGGCGGCACCCCAGGTGCGGCGGCCCCCAGGCGGCAGCCTCCAGGAGCGGCGCGCGGCGTCCCCCCAGGAGCGGCGCGACTCGCGGCGGCCCCCAGGCGTGGTGACCCCCAGGCGCGGCGCGCGGTGGCCTCGAGGAGCGGCACGGCGGCCCTCCCAGGAGCGACGCGGCTCGCGGCCGCCCCCCCAAGCGCGGCGTGCGAAGGCCTCGAGGAGCGGCGTGGCGGCCCCCCAGGCGTGGCTCGCGGCCAGCCTGCAGGCGCGGCGCGGCGCGACCGGCCCCCCAGGCGCGGCGTGCGGCCGTCCTCCAGGGCGCGGCGCGACCGGCCCCCCCAGGCGGGCGCGGGCCCCAGGCGACGCGCTGCTACCTCCAGGCCAACAGCGGGTGTGGGCTACTCCGGGACCTGCACGACAGCCACCATGGAAGAGCCTAGGAATTTTCTTCAACCTTTGAAATGGATGGTATAGTGCGAAATAACAGCGGTGTCTAGATTTGTTAACTTGTATATTCGCTGCTGTGATTTGTAGGCCAAATCACAGAGAATTGAAACATTGCCATGGATGCAACACACTTGACAGGAAGGTCGAGAGGTCAGTTGGCATCAGCTGTTGCAGTAGATGGTCATAATTGCTTGTTCCCAGTGGCATATAGAGTGATTGAGACTGAGTCTAAGGAAAGTTGGACTTGGTTTGTCAATAATGTGAAGAAGGCTATTGGTACACCTCCAGATATATACATTTCTAACTCTGTTTTCCAATTTTCAAGTTTCTAATACTTTCTGACATAGAGCAAAATGTTCATGCAGGCTTGGTCATTAGTACAGATGCAGGCAAAGGAATAGAAGTGGCTGTAGATGATGTGTATCCTGGAGTGGAACACAGAGAATGTATGAGGCACTTGTGGAAGAACATGAAGAAAAGTTTCAGTGGTACTCTTTATGGCAAGAATATGTGGTGTGCTGCCAAGAGCTTCACAATTTCAGATTTCAACTACTTCATGGGGAAAATAGAGGAGAATGATCCTAAGGCCATTGAATGGTTGGATGAGAATCATCCATATGTGTGGAGTAGAAGCGAATTCAGTGAAGACTGCAAGGTAGATTATATCAATAACAACCTCTCTGAATGTTTCAATAGTTGGGTGTCAAAATCAAAGGACTTTCAGATTGTTGAAATGCTTGACAAGATACGACAAATGATTATTGAGAAGTTTGTTTTGAGGTCCAAGATTGGTAGTAATATGTCAGGAATAATAATCCCAGCTATTACCAATGATTTGAATGCTAAAAGCAAGGGTATCAAAGACCATGAGATTCTAATATGTGGGTCTGGGAAAGCTGAAGTCACTGTGAATAGATTCAGGCATGCAGTCAACTTGGAGCAAAAGACTTGTACTTGTAGAGCTTGGCAAGTGACTGGAAAACCTTGCAGCCATGTTTTGGCTTTCATTGCAAAGATCAGCAGGGAGGTACATATGGATGACTTTGTCCATGAGTACTTCTCTGTTGATAGGTTCAGGAAGGCGTATGCATGCAAATTCAATCCAATGACATACAAAGATCAGTGGCCTCATGTTGATTTAGGCTACAAAATCAAGAAGCCCAAATTGAGAAGGAAACCTGGGAGACCAAGAAAATCTAGGATCAAACCATATGATGAAGTTGGCACTAGTAAGAAAAGGAAGGTATGTTCTGAGTGCAATGAACTAGGCCATACAGCTAAACATTGCCAAGGAGGTCCTACTGCTAGTCAAAAGAAGAGGCTCTCAACACCACAAGATGGATCTGCACAAGGAAGCAATGACCCAATGTAAGTCATGCATGTATTACTGTTTTTTACCTCATTTACTAATCGGTAGTTGTAGTAACACATTCTTTTCTCACGCATACAGTGCTAGTGCAACTGGAAGGGGAAGTGGAAGGGGACGGGGTAGGGGAAGGGGAAGGGGAAGGGAGTCACAAGAGGACATTAATGAGCCAATGTAAGTCATGCAACCCTTGCTGTCCATTCCTATTTTTTTCAAATTTAATCATTTCTAACTTTACTAACATGTTTTCTTCTCTCCATGTGTAGGGGAAGTGGTTCTGGTACAGCAAGGGGAAGAGGAAGAGGGTCAGGAAGGGGAGGAGAGTCAGGAGATGACAACAATGAGACAATGTAATTCATGAACGCATTGCTATCCACTACAATTTGTTTTGAAAATTATAACATTTCTAACTGTACTAACTTGTTTTCACTCTCTCCATATGACGTGGAAGTGGTGCTGCTACAGGAAGGGGAAGGGGAAGGGGAAGGGGAAGAGGTTCAGGAAGGGGAAGGAGAGGAGGAACTACTGGGAGACTTGCTAGTTTGTTAGGTCTTAATGGTTGAATGTGATGTTTGCCAATAGAGATCTAAAAACCCAATGCTAGTTGCTACTTTTGTTTGACATGTCATGCGGACCTGTATGTTGCAATGTCATATGGATATGTTGGTATGTCATCTAGACATTAATATGACATGTACATGTATGGCATGATATCTCTTGGTTATCTGTAATCTCTTCATGTTTACATGCAAGTTGTGTGATAAAAAATTGTGTTTCTCTGAATTTTGGCATAAATGCTGTCGAAATTTTGCAAAATTTGACAAATTTTGTCCAGATTTATATTAATAAAACGAATGCATAAATTTGTGTCTAATTCTGTTGACAACATCCCTACCAAATATGTCAAAACTTCAATTTCGAAATAGGGGTAAAATCACAAAGTTATCTAACAAAACAGGGGTAAAATCACATGGGCAAACTTGTCTATTCGTGCAAAAGTTAACACCGTTAACTGCCTTTAACGGAATAGGGGCAGACTCCCCCTTCAGTTCAAAAACACAGGGGTAAAATCACAAAGTTTAAAAAATGAGGGTAAAATCACCATTTCGCTTGAAAACGAGGGTATGAACGCTTAAGCCCCGAACAACAAAGCCCACATGTCAACGAGCCAACACCATTTTCCTTAAGAAAAGTAAATAAGCCGAAATTCAATTTCCCTACTGATGTCATCATGACACATTAAACTAGATTTTCCTTTAGGAAATTAATTTATCCAAAATCATTATTCCTTGCTGATATCATAATTCCCTTTTCCTACAAAAAAATAATTTCAAAAATTCAAAAAAAATCTACATAGTGTTTTCTTTCTATTTTCCTTGGAATTAAATCTTTGAAGAGCTTGTTCTCCTTCATCCTAACTCCAAAAGAACCCATTTTTTCTAAATTCATCTAAAATACTAACCTATCCACTTCTACAATCTTTTTGAATTTATGAATTTATTTAGTCTGTTGCATATTTTCATATGTAGACTATGATGTTTCAGAAGAGTACTACTTTTACGACTCTCACCAGTCCACGGAATAAGGCAAGTTACACATCTTAACTATGTTGATCTCAGATTGCAAATAAAATTATGTTATTTTAAATTATTTTTCATGTTTATATTTATTCAATGTATTTCAATTCCAGTTTTAACTACTTAGTTAATTTCTATTTGTTATGACAACATTTGACTTTGTTTAACTTAATACCTTGTGACCCTAGAATAAAAATCTGTTTAGTATACTAGTATTAGTTGGAACATTTTGTAGAACTGCTGAGACATGTCTAGAGATAATTTTAGACTTAGGATAACTTTTCACATAACATGATGAGTTTTATATTGTATTATCGACTTCCGTGAGTCAAGAAGGGTTATGAAATATTTGACAAAGTAAAATATAAAACTTGATTTAGACTTAGACAAATGGTTAGGTAGTGAGTGCTTGCTAGCACACGTTATTGCTCGGTGGCTCATCGTGGGTGCTTGGCGCAAGGGGCATGTGGAAAGTCTGTCTAAATCAATTAAGGACCGGTCTATAAGCTACTGCTACAAAGCCCTGTCATACTACCGTAAGGCTGGTATAGGACAGTCATAACTAACTAATTTGTGGTTCCCAACCCGAGTCTCTCTATAGGTGGAATATAAGTGTGGCGTAGGCCGCGAGGAGTCTCACACGACATAAAAGGGGCCCCCAATCTAGTGGATTCTTTATTGGGGTTGAAACTTTTGCGGTGGCAAGGCCAGGTTGATGGCTTTGCATTGTAAAGGCCTTGTTATGTTTGTCTCAGTCGCACGCCTACGAAAACGTGTAGTGGCCGATATTATGAGACAATCATATCTTGTGGCTAAAATTGTGCCACCTCTACAAAATGTATAAACTATCTTGGATAGTTATACCCATGATCATGGCATGCCGAGTAAAGTTTTCATGAATTAGACTTTGTTTTTCAAAATGGTTTATAAAAAATGCTTTTGGATGGATGGAATCCATATGAGATCTTTTTTAAAAGATGGTCCAGGTGGGATGCCTGTGGATAAATTAGTGTAGGGGATGGGCCTACACTTATTTAATTAAAATGTTGTTTTACTTATTGTATTAAAATTAGCAATTTACATCTACTAAATGTATTTATTCAAATTTGGCCTTATGCTCAAACAAACCTATATACCTTTACTTGTTGCTCTTGCATTAATAATGTATTTTCTCGTATAACTTATAGAGTACAATTTTGAGCTCACCCTTAATTCTGTTGCTCAGAAGAAAATGACTTCGAATACGGTGGATATTAGGATGAGTAGGCCATGTCTTCCTGTTGTTTGCATGTGGACAAGTTTGTTGGGCTTTTTTCCTCTTCATCTTTATCTTCCGCTGGTTATATTAAATTTTGGCTTATGGACATTGATGTAAACTTTGGCCATTAGGCCCATATTTAATATATGCTATTATGGTTGATATTTATCTTTGTTATCTACTCTGTGTACTAGCTGATCTCATACTAGTGTGATTAACACAGAGGATTCAAAGGTGCTTCTTTCGAGTCCGACAATAGGTTATTATCAGCCTGACCATGTTGGCTTCTACCATATGAAAAGTGCACAGATGAAGTCAATGTTTAGCTCTACAAATGCCTTTGCTCTCGATACATCTCCATTCATCGCATGGTCCACTGTAGAATCTCTGACACCTGACCCGCAACTCTGATACCTAAATCTATTTGAAACGGGACCTTATCTTTGTGATATCCAGGTTTAGATTGGGCGGTCGGCTTTCTCCGTCTCTAAAGGTTGTAACTCCACTGATGGTATATGAGGATCATGGCGGGGGCGTACGTGCGCGTGTGGCTACCCGTGTACGAGATAGACCGGCCGCACGGAGAGGCAGAGGCTACGTACCAGGTACAATTAGCAGCGCGAGTTTTGACTTTCCAGTTCTGAATTCTCATGGGGCCTAGCTATCGTCTGGTGCAGCTATTACACATGATCCGTCCCAGCGTGCAGGAGATAGATGTGCGGCAATAGGGCATGCACTAGTACACTACTGTTAAGTAAGGATCAGATTCAGGGATTTGTTAGATGTCGCTGTACGTGTGTCAACATGTCATGCCATGATTTGCCATGCAATGCTATATCTATATGCTATGTATGTGCAACTGTGTTTATGTTATGTGTGATTTGTCAGGGTTTTGCTTTGGTAAAAATGGTTGTGGTAGTCGTAGCAATGCGTATATAGGGCTCGCTAGTGCCTGCCCCACTACTAGGATGAACAGTCCGTTTCGAATAACTTCCCCTGATGGAGGAATATATCCGTGCCTTTGTAAAATTTGATTTGAGTATAGCTTTCACATCATGAGCTCCTGCAGATCATTTCTTCAGTGAGGCAGTTCTCTCCCTTTTCCTCCACTTCTCAGCATCCGATCTATTTCCATTTTTTTCCCTTCTAGAAATCCACCTTGCTCCACCTAAAGGTGCGCTGTGCATTGCGTATGGTCGATCTATAGGTTAGATCTTTGCTACCTATTCGTTGCTGGGTTGTCCTTGGTGCCTGCCTAATACCTGGAGGTGGATCGACTTTATCTAGTCACCAACGATAGTGTAGCGGTGTAGCCTCTCTCATCTTTCACTGTTTGTTAGGATAGAATTCTGAATTCCTAGTAGCTGCCTGAGCCATGTGACGAGAACCACACAAACAGGGTATCCTATCCCAAATGAAAATGTTCATTCCTAGCAATAGCATCCTTATTCATAGTTTCAGAAGTTCAAAGACGATGTATATGTACTGTTTGATGCTAAAATTAATGATGTCTTGTTCTTGCTTAGAAAATCCGTGCAAAGATGTGCTTCGTGGTCACGCGAAGGATATTCGGATGCTGCGTCTGAAATGCCATTTTTCAGGTGTTTTCAGAGGATGTTTGTTGTATTCTTTGCTTCTTCCCAGTCGCTTAAGTTGAGAGCTCATCGGGCCTTCCGTCGAAAGTACTTGTTAGTACCTCTGCGAAAGTAGTAGATCGATGAGCACACAACAGTGTGGCATTTGACATCCAAGGTGGTTTATCTGTGGCGAGAATCTTTTTGTCCAATCGTTTATTTGCTCGGCGTTATCTGTGTTCGATGAATAGGGAGATTACAGACGGGCTCTCTCTCCTGGAGGATAAGGATATGTAAGACTTGTGACTTAGCACAATCCTAGTAATTAAATAACACGAGCAAAGAGAAAAAGCAGGATGCATGCTAATGGTTACTTTTGCGGAGGATACTGGGCAATCACCTACTCACCTGGGACTGGGAGTAGGATGATTGTGAGGTTCGATGGAGAAAGCAAGTCGCAGAGCTAGAATTTTCAGTGTATAGCTCTTTTGAGCCAGTTTCGTCAAGTCATACAGTTTCTAACTTAGAAAAAGGCCCGTTTAAACGGCCCATTTCTAAACGTCGTGCAGTTAGGCCTCACCTAGGCCCACGGACCGTCGTTGTCTTTTGAGTTCGGCGTGGCACCTTTCGCAGGAGTAGTGCATGCTTGCAGATGGGCTACACAGGCCAGTCAACCCAGCCAGCAATTTTCCCCCCTTTATCATACGATCTTCTTTCTTCCAACGATAAATGCATGCTTGCGAGGTTGCGAACGAAAGACCGTACCTCCGAAAAACGAAAGCAAAAGGTTAGACAAGTGGTTCCAAATTGAGGTTTTTTCAACAAACTTGTTCCGTGGAAAAGATAGATCCTTTAGGTTCTGTTCCAAACAACGTCTAACTTTTGATTTTAGAAACCGGCTTTTCAACGAAGTGATTTGGGTGCGTGATATCATAGGGGCCCTAACAGTTCAGGTATTGGTGGAGTACCTGCTGGTTTGGGACTTGGTGGATGGCCTAATTCTACAACCAGGGGTCCCTGATCAGCACCGTTGGAAGCTAACCCAATCCGGGGTCTACAGCAGCAAATCAGCTTACGCTGCTTTCTTCGTTGGAACCTTCAAGTTCATCCCTTGGAGGAGGATCTGGAAGAGTTGGGCCCCTTTGCGCTGCAAATTCTTCTTGTGGTTGGCTTTCAACAACAGATGTTGGACTGCGGACCGGCTAGCCAAGCGGGGATTGCCTCATCCGACTGCCTGCCCGTTCTGTGACCAAGCTGAGGAAACAATCCAGCATTTGCTAGTCTCATGTGTTTTCTCTCGGCAGGTTTGGTTTTTCTGTTTACAGCGGCTAAATCTGGCTGCTGTAGCACCTGTGTTAGGGACAGCAAGTTTCTCTAGCTGGTGGAGGGGTGTGATCAGAGGGGTGCCGAAGGAGACACGGAAAGGGCTAAACTCCCTTATCATCCTTGTGGCTTGGGAGATTTGGAAGCATCGAAACTCATGTGTGTTTGAAGGATTGCAGCCAAACCTTCAGGCTCTCCTGCAAACAGTGGCTGTTGAGAGCACCATGTGGTGCTGGGCAGGTGCTTCCAAGCTCGAGACCCTCCTCTCTGGGTCACCAGCTTCTTAGCTCCGTAGTCCTTGGTCAGGCCTTTTCTTCTTTTGTGTGGCGAGTCTTTTTTCTTCTAGGGGTTGGTTGGTTGTGGGTGTGCGTTTGTGTTCGGGTTCGGCTTTTTGCCTAACTCTTTGTACTTGTGTTTTTTTCCTGCCTTAATGAAATGACACGCAGCTCTCCTGCGTTGTTCGAGAAAAAAAAAGTTGTTTCAATAGGTTATTTGTAGAAGTTACCATAGAAACCGTTTTAAACAGAATAGCTTCTCAATATGAGTATCTCTTACTCCCTCAGTCTTTCTCGTAATCAGAAAAAACCAAAATCTATAATAATAAGATAAAAATCACAGTACTTTTAAATAAGGCTTAACGCACAGCCTGGAGCACTAGTGGAACTGGTACATGGGCCTCATCTTGCTTCGACCGTACGTGACATCGTAGCCTTCCCTCCTCGACATTTGCCACTGCCCTCTTGCTCGAGAACAAAAAAGAGATGGGGAGTGGGAGTATCAACTGATCCGCGAGAGAGAGAGAGAGAGAGAGCACACCTCGTTCAACAATATGGCATGATTGGAGCATGCACGAACGTGATGGAACAATCAAGACAAAAGAGGAAACAGGCTGAAGAGAACAGCAAGTACAGTCGCAGCCTCAATCGAATTTGTACAGTGGGTCGCGTGGAAGTGGAACCGAGTGAGCGAGTGAGTCTAGTGACGACGACGACGAACTTACCTAGAGCGAAAATGTGATCGAGGCTACCTATAGTACGGTGGATCCAAGTGGTTTGCTAGACGAACGTCTGTACAAGGCCGTAATGTAGCATACATTGTCGCAATTTGCTCAGTAAAGCACCTAGCATCCACAATGCCCTTTCAAGGCGCAGAGTAAATACTTCATGTGAGTTCTTTTAGAACGTGACTTATAGTTTTTAGTTAAAAATTTTAAATTCTAGTTGTTTGTGAAAGAGAGTACGGAGATAGAGATTCGTATACAATTTAAACCGATATAAATAAAATCGGTTAAATGTCTATTATAATTGACTTATAAATTTTATCTTAAAAGATATATTATTTAAAAATTAGTTATTGTAAATAAATCAAAAGCCACAAGTCAAAACAGAGGAAGCCTTCGTCCAATGCAAGCTGAAGCCCCAGACATCTTACAGACGTACGCACGTACCTGATGATGGATCAATTGAACTACCCTTTGTGGACTCTAGGGCGTTGGTACCACTTGTTGAGGAATATTAGACAAACTTTAAAAATAATGAAGAATAATTGAGAACACGAGATAAAAAAAATTACTATGAAGAATCCTTATGAAAAATATCACGGACATACAATCGACGAAATTACTGTATGAAAAAGAAGTTACTGAACGCTCTTGACGTATTACATGTGCATTGGCATATCTATCTCTCTTACCATACCGAGAGGCTTACAAGTAGTATAAATAGCATTGGGAATAAGAGTTGATGTCCTACTCTGAGACGAAGCAGGAACCCAATGGGAGACAATGAAGAGTTGTAGTCGGAGGTGGCTCGAGTAGCCATGTATGACTTTAGTCGATGCAAGCACCTTTAGGCACCACATCTGATGCAAATTGGTGTAAAGTTCATCATAGACACGAAGATGATTCCAATGATAACTCTGATCAGTTCGTCTTTCCCACGATCAATCATACTATTCGGAACATATTCGATCGCAACCAGTCTGAAATCCCGACCAGTTTAGAATAGTATATTAGCCAGGTAATAAGTTATGGTAGACGTTATCGATTTGATTGCTTTTAACTTTTGAGCGAAATTTGATCAACTCTTCAAACGGTCGAATCTGTCCAAATTTGAATCACATAATATAACACGAACACACACCGGTACTAGGTCCTAGTACGCACGAAAGCTGTAGAAGAAACCGGCAGCTAGTACGAGACAACAACCAGTGCAGACTGCAGAGATCTGAGCCTGCAACCGCATGGAGGGGCCGGGCGATAGTCAGGGAGGGGGGCTCACGGGCACACGATGCCGCCGGGACCGCTCGACCGACAGGAGTAACGAGCTAGCGCCTAAAACCGCATCGCTTTCACACGATCGATACCCGACCGAACGAACAAACGCGCCTTGAATTCGTTCATACGCTACCTCGATCTCTTTGGATTGTTCTCCCGAGCATTTTCACGCGGCGATGATCGAGACACTCGTGCCTAGGCCGTTTCTGCCTGCCTTGCTACTAACCAGCGCGTGCCGGTGTGACCGGGCAAGAACAGGTAACGAGCTGCAATATAATCCATGGAGTATTAACGCAGGAATTGGTTGTCATGTCGTACTACTAACTGTAGGTTATGTGCATGGTTCTCCAGTAAACGTAGTAACATCTCTCAAAACAGCTTAATGAAGGCTGTCAAATGCTACAAATTTCGACGAACCACACCTTGAGGAAGCCAGTGGAACAGAGTCTTTAGCATTTACGAGGTACTAATATGTGTTTCTTTCTTCTGATCTCATGAGCTTCTCGTTCTCTCAGACCCAGCAGTGTCAGTGTCTGTGACGGTGTGCCGTCGCCGCAAAATTCCTTGTGGTCACCCTTCCCTGTCGCTCCGACTGTCGTAGAAAGCGACCTGCTTTGACGTGATCTGCATGCGTTGATGAACACGACGACGACGTTGCATCTACTGACAAAAGTGATATCGAACAAGGTGGCAGCACCGCACCTAACAGGAGAAGTTCGTTGGCTGCTGTAATTTCGACAGCAATGTCATGACAGCCATTCCCCAATGCGGCTAATAATCCTCCTACGTGACATGCACAACGGAGCGTATCCCCCGTCGATTTTTCTGCCCTTCCAACTGTTTTTTGCTCCTAATTGACACTTCAGTTGGCAGTGGAGGCGCATGTCTTTCTCATGCCCCAGCTCCCAGGTGGTACTATGGAGTAGAGTTCACAGCGCCGCCATTTCGTCTTTTTACAAGAGCAACTGTTATAATTGAGAGAGAGAACTCTGCAGTCACTCCGCAAAACTAATATAGCCTGTTCTTTTGGCTGAGGCTTGGCTTTTGGTTGTAGCTTGTGACTTTTGGGCTATTCGTACGAGAGATTACAGAGTAACAGAAAACTCATGTACAGTTTTTGCTGATAAAAATGAAGTCGGTACAGTACGTACTACAATTAAGTAGTAGACCTCATCTTGAAAAGATATTCTATTTAAAAACTAGTTATGTAGAAAAGTCAAACGCTGAAAAAGAACATGGCCATAAAATGCTAGGCGACCGAATTCCTGCCTCAACTGAGCAAACAAAATGAGAGGCATGACCAGATTCATACTCCATTCACACGTAGGCTTCTGAAGTGGCAACCTGAGCAATGGGGTGAAAATAGATCGGCTAGTACTCATATTTGATCCGAAGCTAGGTCATGGTAAGACGGAAAGGACCAAGACTAAATTAGGAGACCTTACGTACATAACAGTTAAGGGATCAAGACTAAGCTAGGAGAGCTGAGGTCCAGAACGATCAATATGCCGCCAAAGATGACTGAGGCTAGCGGAGTGATTACAAATCAGGAAGACAAGGAACAAAAACAGTAGCTACCAGTGGTGAATATGATGGGCAACTATAAGGTAGAAGATGCATGTGGCACACTAAGTGACTTGGACCTGTTTTGCAAACGAGGATGGTTTTGTGGGATCCAAATGTGTGAGAGGCTTGACGCCAAGTCATTAGGTCATATGGAGTTGAAGATGAAGCACAGGACTGCTTCAAGACAAAGGAAGTGTAAAACTTCGTAGAAGGTGGTTCAGGGGTAAAACGGTCTTTTTGCCTTAAACCAAAAAGTTGAGACTTGATCAAATCACAGTACGAGAAGGCATAAGAGAGATGGTTTATGTCAAGTATGTGCAAAAAATGTTAGGTGGATCAAGTGTTGGTTCACTATCGAATTAATGGTTGTGTACACTTTGAGAAATATACATGTGTGAATGTAAAACTCTATATAATGTTAGATTTAACGAGTTAGCCAATGTAAGTGGTTGAAACCCAACTGGAGGGTTGGTTAGGATTTCTTGTAAGCTTCCATATATAAGAAAGAAGAGGTGTTGGACTAGGGCTAAGTTTGAGAGAAGCCTATGCTAAGCCAAGTTGAGGAGGTTAGGTTTTTTTGGAGAGAACTTTTGATATATGAGTTGTAGCCTTTTGTCCTTTTTGTCATTCTTAGCCTTTGTGAGTAGCTAGAGAGTGGTTGTAAACATACATTTCTAAGTATCAGTAGATATCAAAATTCATCCAAATATTTCTTCTCTTTGCTCAAGTGTTGAAAACTTGAGTTAGCTTGATTTTTGTTGTTTCCTTTTTCTCTCTTAATCTTATTGTGATCCATGATGAGTAAGAGGTAAAAGATGACTCATATAACAAGACTCGAGATCAAACCCGGTTTTACTCGTTCTTAGTTCAAATTTGGGTTTTTGAGGTCAAGATAATTTTATTCTGAATCTATACTTAGATTAGCTTGCTATGATATGTAGAGTTGATCCAGATCATTTTTTATTAGAAACTTCTCAATCAAGAAACTTAATTTGGATTTTAGCGTTTTAGATGTTCTTGAGACTTATATTTGATTTTCTTTAAATTAGTGAACCTGAGCCCAAGAATCTTATGATTCTTGATTAGTTTAGGTTCTAATGCTTTAAATAAGTCTCATGTAAAATTTAGAGG
Organism: Dendrocalamus latiflorus; assembly: GCA_017311315.1. Taxonomy (NCBI): domain Eukaryota; kingdom Viridiplantae; phylum Streptophyta; class Magnoliopsida; order Poales; family Poaceae; genus Dendrocalamus; species Dendrocalamus latiflorus. Next base: position 47,164,728 of record CM029664.1, read on the forward strand.
TGTTTGGATGAGATTTGAGATTTGGCCCGAGAGGTCTTTTTAGTCTTAAAACAAGGAACTAGTTAGACAGCCCCCAAACCTATGATTAGACTAGCCGGTCAGACTAGTCTTAAGCCTGCAGTCAGACCGGCCCAGTAACAACTTAGATCGTCGTGTATTTCGGTTGTTCTCTTGGCTTTTTCGTATTTGTTTGAGGATTATTTCTACTGTGCATCACCTTTTTATAGATAATTAAATAAGAGAGCCAAAAAAAGTTAATTATATTAAAATAGAATAGATGTAATAATCATTCTCCCTTCTGATCCTTCGATATTAGTCCTACGTAATGGTATAATACTACCGTTGCTCGCATCAACTTTATAGGCAGATCGCGTAGAAAGTCCACACACCTTTTTTCTGATCTAAATTATTTGACACGAACATAGTGATGCGAGTGGTGATACGAGTGGGGCGTGAGTTTATTGTCCCCTTACCCAAGTCGTTTGACGCGAGCACCCACGACGCACCCAAGTCACCATCCCTCGCCGCACGCGTAGCATTAGCATTACTGCATTAGCGAAGCGAGTAGTGGCAAATAGCACATTGGCACCGCACCGCACCGCCGCCCCACCGAGTCACTCCGGACTCGCACTAGTGGAGTGGAAGGCCTGGCTGGCCTGCCTCGCGCGTAGTAAACTCGCACCAAAACCGCATTTTTCCATCGGCCGCAACGCACGGCGGCCCGGCACGGCGCGGCGCGGCGCGGCGCAGATCCCTCCCTTCACACTCTTCCCCCGCCCGCTCGTTCGCGGCGGCCGAAGCAAGCAACCTTTTTTCTAATTCGGGAGGCACTTGCGCTCGGCGATGCGGGCGGATCGCGTGATGGCGGAGGGGGGCAAGCGGATCGACCTGGGCGCGCCGCTCCGCTCGGTGCTCCGGGCCGACGCGCTGCCCTACCACAAACCCGACCTCAAGTCCGGCCCCGTTCGGCACCCCGGCGCCGTGCCCTTCGTCTGGGAGCAGCACCCGGGACAGCCCAAGAGCGTCCGCACCCGCCGCGCGCCTCCGCCCCCGCCCGCCTCTTCTCAGCCGCGGCCATCGGAGAACGGCCGGGAGGAAGAGAGCGACACGAGCCCCTACCACGATGCCCTGGGGGACCGCGGTTGCGAGGCGCTCCATCGCGTCGCCGTCAACGGCTCCCGAATGACTGCCGCCGCAGCGCGTAAGGAGGGGGAGAGGGTGGAGGCGGTGGTTGAGGCGAAGAAGGAAGTGAAGTCGCAGGAGGTGGTGGCTGTGTCTGCAATACTACGGAAGGAAGAGGACGAGGACGAGGATAGATTCTCGGACGCGCTCGACACGCTCTCCCGGACGGAGTCCTTCACCGTGAACTGCAGCGTCAGCGGCCTCAGCGGCATGCTGGACCCCGCCCCCGGTGCGGCCGCCGGCGCCGAGCCAGGCGCACGCGGCTTTATGATGGACCGCTTCCTGCCTGCCGCGGAGGCGGTGGCCGTAGGCTCCCCGCAGTACACCTTCCGGAAGGCCGGCGCAGCCGGTGCCACCGGCAACTTTGGCCGTGAGCTTGCGCGTGCGGCTGCGGCGAATGTGAGTACGGGCAGCGGCGATGATCGTGCGAGGAGAGCGCCTGTCCAACTCCCCTACCAGCATCTGCCTCCCAATCACTTGTCTTGCAACTATCCGAGACGTGAGGAGCATGAAGAGGAAGAGGATGACGATGACTACGATGTGCATGTGAATAGTACCCGGGGTTTTGCTTCCAAGGGGTGTGGTTTGCTCCCTGGTTTGTGTGTGAAAAGCTCCTTGTTACTCCTGAATCCAGTGCCTGCGATGAAGCGTGGCAAGCCGCGAGAGAGAGGGAGAGACAGGGGGTTGCCGTCCAAAGGCAGGGGCCAAAAGGCGCCAAGTCCGCTTGCCCGGAGCTCACAAAACAAGCATCTTGGGTGTGATTCCAATGGGGTACAGATGTCGAGCACATTACATGCTTCATGAATTCAGAGTTATATTGCTTGTTGTTAATGTTAAGAACGATCATTCGTATTTCTAACCATCTGAGGTTTTGTTGTTGCAGCAAACCTGGGAAGAAGTGTATAAGTACAAGTTGGAGCAGAAGTATCTTTGTCAAGTGGAGGATGGGAGGAGCAAGCTTACAAGCGAGTCGAACCAGCTGACATTCTGGAGTGACTCACAGACCGGGGATGGGTCTTCACCATTCTACCACTCCATAGGTGGTGGTGCGTCTCCCCACAACAGGGATGTTGTGGTGTCGCTATCAAGTAAAGCAAATGGGTCATTTCGAATTGGAGATAAAGATGAGAAAATGTGTAGGAGCAATGGCTCTAGTTCACTTGGAAGAGATCATGATCGTGGTTCATTGGTTGGATCAGATCACAGTAGTTTAAAGGGATCAAGATCCATGAGCTCAGGGCTGGATAGAACAGTGCATGAAGATTCAATGGATCACCGTGGAGATATTGACCCAGAAACCAGCCACTTGGTTTTGCTACTGGATTCGAAGGCATCTCTGAATGCAAGCGGGTATGGCTCTCAGCTTGAAGGACGACAGATAGTTGGAAGGAATCCTATTGGGAAAGGTCAAGACAATAATCTGTCGACAGAAAGGATCTCTATAATTACAGAACCCACATTGTTAATGCCTTCTGGAAACCCAGCATTGGTGAAATTGGATGCAGGAAAACCTTTCACTCATGAGGCTAGTCAGGATGGTCCACTCCAATCGGAGGAGAGTAATGTTGTCAAAAAGGAAATTATGCCTTTGCAATCTCTACTCCCGTTACCAGTCCCAAAATCACCTTCAGAATCCTGGCTTTCTCGCACTTTGACGTCTGTTACAAATAAATCACCTGTGCCATCTTTTCTTGGAATCCACGTACAGTCAAAGAAACAAGCTCTCTGGTCCCCGATGCATCCAAAGGAGAATGATCTTAAACCTCCCAGGCCACGGCAAATAAGATTTGCAGATGTAATACTTAACTTTGTTATGTTTTGCTTCTATTCTTATCCATCACAAAGCCGTCACTGAATGTCCTTGCCCTGCTTATTTAGGTGGTAGAAAGGCCTAGTTCGTTGGATTCAGAGATATGAAGTCTTCCCTCAAGACCAACATATATTCACGATGTGAAGCTTAGAGGACATCAGAGTGAATATCTGCCAGCGCCCAATGGTTTCCTAGATGTCTCCTCTTTATGCTGTTGCAGCGATGACTAGGAGCAGCTGCTGGTTACTAGCACGTTGGTAATTTCAATGCACATGCCGTGTTTGCATACTATATGCTTTATTTTGCCCAAGGTAAGCTGGTGGCGGTTTAAATCTGTTGTAAATCTTATATCTATACAGGATCACTTCTGTTTGCTTCTTCACTGTCCATAAATCATGTAATACTACTCAGTCCATAAAAAAAGTTGAGTTAATCTTCAAATGTAAGTGCATGAGATGTATCATAGAATAAAATGCCAAAACAGGTCAGGTTTCCATTCCTGACAAATTTTCAGTGTAAAAGTATGTACCAACCCTTGATCCATGTCTCAGTTGTTTGCAATAATGCTGTCACTTGTTCTTCATGATATGCTAGTATTTGACAGGACTGCATTTCGTGCCTTATCTGGTTTGGTATGGACTTTGTCATGTCGTAATAGGAGCATAGGACAGTAAGTTTATTCAGTGTATATTCCATGTCTAGTGATGGCATTCGCCACGTTGTTTTTGGTGATCGGCTTTGAGATGGAAGATACATCACAAACAGAAAGCTTGAACCCTGTGAAGCCGGCTCGAGCTAGTAACATACACAAGCCGAGCCTTTCGAGCCGATCTGGCTCGGGAGCCTCAGCTTTTTTTTTTCCGGCCCTAGTCACAGACGCGATCCTGTGATCGACTCGACGGGAGCATCGCGCTCGCGCGTGCCACCCGACGACCTCCCCCTCCTGCGTGCCACCCGACGACACCCCGTGACCGTGCGACCCGCCCCCGCCTCCGGACCCTCCGCCGCCTGGAGCTGGGGGCCGCCACAGCCGCCGGTCGCGGCGACGTGCCCGCAGGCCGCCGCCGTGAGGGCGTCCCGCGCGTTCTTCGGGGAGCACGTCGACGAGGAGGAGGAGCAAGGCAGTGTGGCCCAGTTCTTCAAGGAGCTGCTGGAGAAAGACGCGGGCCTGAGGGCGTTCTACGAGGCGGAGCGGGAGAAAGGGCGGTTCCTGCTCGTTTTTAACATCTCAAGCTGGATCTGAAGTTTCTGGTTCTCAAATCATATTTTGGGTGTCTGCCTGCACTTCAAGAGTTGATGAATTGATGTGTATTGGCTCCTGGAAGGAAAAGAAAGCTCCATTAGTTGACTGCACATAAGAAATTGGTAAAAAATTCAGCCAACTCTACGCAGTCATTTCAAGTCTAATTGCAGAGAAATAGTTTGAGCTTATGATTGGGACTGCACTACTGCTCTAAACATTCAATCGTTGTTCAGGTATGGGAATTCCAAAAATATCGAAGGCCCTATTCCTATGTATTTAGTTTAAGCGAACTGGTGAGGCTGCCGGTAGTCCATTGTAAAAACGATCATCAATTTTTCCGAACTGCAGTATCACAGTCTCGTTATCCTGAACACCCCATGGCTCACCAGTGCTAGCTGGAGCAGTAAGTTGGAAGTTCTTCACAGAGGCAACCATAACCCGACCATGAAAATTCAAGCACCAGCACTGCAGATGCTCATGCCATCGTGGCACTTTATTATTCAGAACCAATGAGCTTGGGGTGCTGAGTTGCTTCGCCTCTTGTGTATCAATTGCAGTATCCTCATTGACAGGGCACTGAATACTGCAGCGTATTCTTCTTGGTCCTCTTGATCTGCGTAAATTGTACTCATAGGATACTTGTCCAACTTCAAAATTACCATAGGAAACCAGTGGGCGTATTTGTTTGCTTGCCAACCAGCGACCAGATCTGCTGCTTAACGTCTTAGCACCCTCATACGGTTGCTGCCTGGCATTAATGGCGAACTTTGTTCCCATGAAGTCGGACCTGAACACACAGATTTGCATGATGAATATAATAGCATCATGGTTAACCCTCCTTCCAACAGAACAAATCAATTCAAATAGATAACCAATATTCTCATAATAATTGCATTGTGATATGGTAGGCTGAGTTGGGAGATGAAGAAACAGAACTCTGTGTTATGCAAGGTGTGGATAGATAGATTAAGAGCTGAACCCAACAAGATATGTGGGAATCATTAGACAAAGTCACAAAAGAAAATCACTTATATCAGGAGTATCTTTTAGGAGATCCTGCTAAAGCAACAAAGCTAGCGTGCAACTGTAGCAAGTAGCAACACTGCCTGTGCATATACACATGGCATATGATCACTTACACAACTAAAGAACCCATCTATACATAGAGTAGTATGTTTTCTGTATAGGAAATGAAATAATGTATAATGACGGTAAACATAAGCGTGGGAGGAATATATTAGCATATGATAGACAAAGTTGAAACAAACTAAGTCATTCCCTGCAATGTTTCACCAATGTTATGATGTCAAACTGCAAATAGCCACAAGATAGAATGGGAAGCATATGCTTGCAAATTCTAAAACCTAGCCTCAAAGATGCTAGTTATGCATTCACAGTAGTAGCAGATTAATATCATAATTTTTATATAGTTTTTTTGCATAAATGAATCCGAAAAATGTAGTTTAATTTGCAAGTGACAACTGACCAAACTATTGAAATTGAAGTTAATGAACTATTAGCATTTAGCTGACCAAACTTTAGCTTTCCAACATATGAATGGCTTCCTTGAGAGACCATCAGAGTGAATAGAGTGATACATTCCATGTGCAACCCACGTCTGAACCTCCGAGCTGCCAACAGAAACTTTCCTTTATCTGCTAGTGCTGCTAGGTAGCAAAACGATCCATGAAGAAAGTGGCCGTGAAAAAGAACATACAATTACAAAGTTGCATGCGTCCATTTATTTAAGACTTCCAACTATTTTTTTTGCAACCATATTACCATGATGTTTATAGCAAATTAGCAAGACAGGATATCAGAAAGAGAGTAGGGATAAGGGCTTAAACAAGTAGGTACTGAGCTCATCAGTGCAATAGTCCATAACACTGAAAAGATTTGTTAAACAAAGCCTCTGTTTCTCCCTTGATAGAATTCAGTTTCAGTCTACAAACATTAGAAACTACAAATTCTTCTTCTAGTCATACTTGTGAGTTGTGTACATAGTTGGTATCAATATGACATAGCATTGTTGCCAATGATCGCAACAAATTACCATTTAACTCAGTTCTGAAACAAGATCTACTAAAATTGTTAAAACATTGCAACATCATGCGTCATGGATAGAAGTATACAACAGGAACACGAGCAAAGTTATTAGCTATTTTTTCTGCTTCATGTTGAGTAGATAACAAAACTGCACGCTCGATTTCTTCTTGTTCCTCTTCATGAAACACTGTATTGGTGCATTCCTTAGTCCAGGCTGTACAAAAATGGACACATCCACCATATATTATATTGGGGGCCAGATAATGCCCATATTATCAGCTCAAAACCAAATGAAACCACCAACAATATCTACTCAAGTGCAAGAAAAAATAAAATCTTGTACTGCTGAACCCACTGTGGTAACCCCGAATATCGGGACCATTTCATCAAAATTCATCATGATTTGTTGTAAATAAAAACAACTTGCCGTCAGCCTAGCAACAATAGTTAACCAAACTGAATTTAACAAACAACGATAAACCAAATAAATATTGAGTAGATATTCACAAGAAATAGACCATAGCAACTTCCTACTTTTGAATGTCGAAATTCTGAAGTTTTAATAGTGTGACTTTCATTCATCAAATTTGTTGGAGGAATAATTTTTCCCTCCACTAATGGAGCCTGCTCTACAGAAGACATACATTCAAGTCTAAGAAATACAATTACGCTTGCAAAGGACGATTGTACTCCTTATTTGTATTCATAGAATAGCCATCCCCACTAATGGAGCGTCGAGGGAGCCAGGAAGGACGACACCGGGGATTATGTCGCAGGTGGTAGAGCGTGGAGGACAGCGGCGGAGGGGCACCACAAGGAGGGAGGCGGCGTGGAGGGGCCGAGAAGGGCAGCGGCGGAGGGGCGCGGCGCGAAGGGGATTGGCGCGGAGGGGCGCCACAAGGAGGGAGGCAGCGTGGAGGGGCCGAGCCGCTTCCTAGGAGATTTCATGGCGGCGGTGAGCAATCAGGGGTGAGGATGGGAGGGAGGCAGTGAGCAATCGGGGGAGCTAGGGTTAGAGCTGGGATTGAATCGGGGATCAACTTGTGAAAAGATATCAATGTGCGGGGGTGTTTCTGTAAAATATTATAAGTGGAATAGGGCATTCCACCCTTGTAGATCCTGTCCGCCCGAGCCACATCTAATGGTTCTCATGGGTTTTAGCACTGAATAGTGCATTAGCACTAGATATGCTCACATACACACACACGATCCGTTGGCAATGCAAGTTATGTCGATTTGCCAAGCTGGATTCTATTTACTTCTTCCTCCGGTTATTTGCATGGTAGCGCTTACAATGCAAATGGCAGTACGTAGTACTACGTGCAAGCTACGGACAACCGCTAAATAACGCCTCTCCTTCGAGCAAATATGTTGCACGATATATCCTTCACCTTCTCTGGTTCTCTCAAATTTCTATGTTTAGCTCACTAGGCCCCTATACTCGCATGAGTGAATGACCAAGAGCTCACAAATGTTCAAACTTCTGTCAGACACGCAGTTGGCTTTCACCGGCGATGTACAAGTCGATCTTATAACATGAAACCATGCCCGTGTTTGACCGTTCTACACTTCTACCTGTACGCATGCTAGATCGATTATATCAGTATCATATATAAAAGTTGGAAAAGTAAAACATTTGATGATTTGATCAGAGGTAGAAAAAAGAAAGAAAGGTCAGAGCTGTGTATCTTTGTTGTAACAAAAAGAATGGAGCTATAGACTTCCAGCCTCAACTAACGAACAATTTTGATCAAACACAATGGCATTTATATAAACAAAATTTAAAATCACATTTCAACTTACATATGTCTGTTACTTTCCCAAATAACACACGTCCAAGGTTGTTATCATTGTTATATTAGTCCAAAAAAGAATAATGGACTATTCTCTTTTCTTATGCAACATTGAGGACAGCTCTAGACGGCTTTCAAGCCACGGTTTCTGGTTGTGGTTATTGGCTTTTGGTTGAAAGTGCATTGTAATGACTGTTAACTTTTTTCTGAGTCATTCAATTAAAAAATAAAAAAAACCATTATATCATCACAAACAATGTAAATTAATAAAAAACAAAAAGCAAACAACTAAAAAAACAAAATTAAAAACCGACGAATTCCAATGACCGTTTGGAGCAGGACCTGCCATTACCTGCTATCTCCCCTCAAAGGCTCTGCTCATTTCGGTTTTGTTTTTGACTTATTTTTTACTATTTATAAATTTAGTCTTTTTTTGACTTTTTTGCTGGTACTTTTTTCCCGTATTCGTTTGCATTGTCTGTAATATGCTAACATATTTTTTATTTTAATTTTTTAATTTAATTAGGTCACATAAGTCACCATCAGACACAGTGTAATTTCAGCCAGTACAATGCAATTTCAGCTATAAACCACTATTTTTCAGCCTAAATGAGCGGCATCAAAGTGTTGTTCAGTGGGCCACGAAAAGTTCAGCAAATGCTGACATCTTCATGGGGGTTTGATGCTAGCAGAAACCAACAGTGATTGCAAATACAGAGAAGGTTTTTGAAAAACGACATATGAATACGATGAAGCATGCATTATTCGATGGCAGATCACGTGTGACAATATTTAGTGCATACAAAAAGCTTTCTGTTTGGGAAACCAACGATCACTCGTCGCTGTTTTATGTGAAAATTGAATCGTTTCCTATTATATTACCTCAAAATTCTTGTGTCACAAATATGCTCGCAGTTGAGCACAAATTACTAGACTACACCAAGTTTCAATGCTTACAAAGACCCAGACAAAAATTATCTAGGAAAAGAAAAAGGAAACCAAAGAACTTAACCGCAAGTGTCAGAAACCAAGCCAACCAGAGCCACGCGCGAACCACTACGCAAGCCAGGTGTGAGGCACTGAGCAAACCACATGGAAGCCCGTACCTGACTGAACGAAAAGTCTCCGCTCTCCTCCGCGGCGACTGGCGAGCAAGCAAGAGGGGGGGTAACCTGTCTCTCCTCCTTCGGTTACTAACCCTAGGTGTCCTTTCCCCAGCGTTTTTGCTCACAAGTTTCATTGCCTTGCCAAGTTGCCATCGTCAGATAATGATCCACGTAGGGTCCAACTCTACATGCATCCATGGATGCCACATCAGCAGCTTTAACTCTCCTCTTAACGTTAAGAGGAGCCAGCACCAGGTTTCCCTCCGTGCTTACATATACCAACCCAAGAAGCGAACAGACCGGACGAACCACATGGTGAAGCGACAAAACTGAAGCGAGGAAAAGGACGTGTGCATATAGTGATACTTACCGGTATAGGAGTACTTGCTTACTCGTCGATCTCTGGTCAGACCGACGAGATGGACATGGCACGGTACGTCGCGTGCTACCAGCGGTGGATCGCCGGCCAGGAGGCCGGCCTCGGCGAGCTCGCGGCAGCGTCGGCCAATGCCTCCGCCGGGCGCGCCACGGACGCCGAGCTGAGCGCTGTGGTGGAGAGGTGCATGCGCGGGTACCAGGAATACGCTACCAGCCGGCGCGCGATGGCGCGGGAGGACGGCCCGGCCTTCTTCGTCCCGCCGTGGTGCACGTCTTTCGAGAACTCCTTGCTCTGGCTCGGGGGGTGCCGGCCGTCGCTGGCCATCCGGCTGCTGTATTCCCTGTCCGGCGAGGGCTTGGAGGCGCACATGGAGGAGCTCATCGGCGGCCGCGGGGGAGTCACTGGAGGCACGGGCCTCCTGGGGATCACGGCCAGGCAGCTGGAGCTCATCAACGACCTCCACCGCCGGACGCTGCGCGACGAGGATGCCCTCTCGGAGCGGCTCGCCACCCTGCAGGAGGGCATCGCTGACCGGCCGCTGCTGCCGATAGTCCGGGAGCGCGAGCGCGCAACGGGGGCGTCACTGGACGGCGCCGGGGAACAAGGCGGCAGCGCCGGCTGCAACGGCGTGGTCGGGCGCGTCGCGGCGGCAGGATCAGGAGGCGTCGACGCCGAGGTGGACGCGGCGATGGAGAGCTACATGGCCGGGCTGGCCAGGCTACTGGAGGAGGCCGATGAGCTGCGCCTGGCGACGGCGCGGGCGCTGGCAACGGAGATCCTGACGCCGTCGCAGGCGGTGGAGACGCTGGTGGCGGCCAAGCAGCTGCACCTCTCGGTGCGCGACTGGAGCCGCCGGAGGGAGGGCGCCCAGCGCGCGCGTCTGCCGCCCACCGTGACGGCCACCTTACCCGACAGCGCAAACCCGTGACAGGCTCGCCATTCCTCGCCTATCTTGCTGCATCCCCTGCACATAATCTGAACTGTCTATCTAGTCTAGTACCGTCGTTTCTTTCATTAATCTGTACAAACTGCATGCATGTGTTCCAAAGTACCTATTAACCGTAACTAATTTCCTATGTACTTGCATGTGTGCACACTGCTCTCTACTTCTCTAGTCTGGCTCGTTTTGTCTTTACCGTTCTATGTTCTTCCGTGCACCGCGCTGTTATATAGTATACCATGGCTCCATCTTCTCATGGAAACCTGAAAAGGGGAGGAAACGGACACTAATCTAATGGTGCCGTGGACGTCTCATCTTCTGCTTGTTATCTTTATTACTAACCCTAGGGGGGTAACCGAGCGGGGAGCACCGGCTTTTACGGCAGCAAGTGGGCGCGCGGCGTTGGCCTTCCGGAGTTCGGAGTGGTGGTGGCGGTGCTGTTGCCTGCTCGGCTTTGCGTTTCTTTTGGTATTTGCCGTGGCGACGTGGGGCGGGCGCACTACGACACAACAGCCTCCTAGAGATGCTTTATTTATATGTTGACATGTTAAATCATCCGTAAGGGATTAAAGATCTGTTCGTTACAACGAAGTCATAAAAATAGTGAGATAGAACTTACTGCCTGGCCAACTTCACACATTAAACATTGGAGAGTAAGCGATAGAAAGAGAAGGGTGGCCAGAATGCATGAGGAGATGGGGATAATGGAGGGGTGGACGGTTGTATCCTGAGAGCAAGAGGAGGAGAGAGACGACTAGTCTAGATCAAATTGGATGGTTGTAGAGAGGGGAGAGGAGAACGCATTGATGACCACCAACTCCTCTTTATATAATAGTAGAGATAAAGTTCTTTTTTTATTGACCGTGTCAAAAATTATAGAGATATATCAAAAAAATATGTGTAAAAGACATGAGCCGTTTTATAGAGACGTTAAATTACATGTAAAGACGCTTTTCTAGCCTCGCTTGCTACCTCCCAACAAGCATGGTGATGCCTTTATGGATGCGTCTACATATGTATTGAAGCTTTGTTAAGATGTTATATGCGCCACTAAAGTTATAGAGATGCTTTTTTATTCGGTAGAAACGTTTCATTGTGATATATATATATATATATATATATATATATATATATATATATATATATATATATATATATATATATATATATATATTATTAACAATTATTTATCTTATTTCACAACTATGTAATGACCATCTCACATACAACATCATATTTCCACCATCAACGAACCAGAAAAATGTAGAGGGATAATGCATTCAATCATAGGAACAAAGTAATACTAATTATATAAAGATTCAACAGTTGTTAACATCTTAGTCAAAACCATTAACAAAAGTGCATACACACTGAAAAATAGTTGCAAACTTTGTACATACAGATACTAGTGCTATAGTTCCGTCTTCATTGCATAATATAGATTTCTCTATAGTATTCTATTATCCTGAAAAATAAGTCATTTGAAAAAGAAATAAATTCATAGTAGAAACTCTTTTGTAAAATGTGATGGACCAAGTTTACTTCACAAAACTAAAATAATGTAACATACCGAGTTGTTATACGTGATTTGAAATTGCATTATTCTTAGCTCTTTTGACCTGAAAAGGATCACACGGCAGTTGGATATTACACAATTTTAGACCTTGCGAAGTAACCAGAGTTCACGAAAATTAACTTAAATGTGTGCGAGGTCTTCCAAAAAACCTGCGATGTCAATATAAAAACAAATATTTATCTGTGTGTTTTCCTTCATAAATAGCTATTTTGAAGGCAACATTGGTTCATCTCAAAACAGTGGTAAAAAGTAGTTAAATTAGGATAAAAAACATATATTAAATCTAAATAAAAATATACCTCCACAGTACAACATAGTTAAGTAAGGAACATATCAAGGCTACTAGTACTCATCCAAGAAATCAAATCGTGCTACTAGTATTCATCCAACTTCACTCTGGTCGCTGAAACTGATCCTGCATGTATACCAATTAGACATCGCTCAATATCCATAAGAAGCAAAAGGTTCCAGGATGAAACTGATGTTCCAAAAAGTATGCTAAAAAATTGAGAATATACTTGTAGTTCAGGACTACATGGCCTTATACTTGTAGGTTGGTGTCTTACTGACAAAAATAGATGATCAACTACTTTCCGATAGTCTTAACAGCTAATCTTAACAATCAAAAGAGGAAATATGAAGTCAGCCATGGTGTCTCTGATTGCCTTCCACACTATTCCTAGTTCAAGCCAAAATCTGAATTATTTTCAATCACATAGACTGACATTTAGTGGCAAATGGGCACCTCGTTTGAAAAATTGAACGAAATTTGAACTTTTACAGTATTTCTAAATCTAAACAAGTGCAGATGTACCAATGTGAAAATATGGTTCTGACCAAACCCAAATAATTTAAGTGTAGATACAAAAGGAAGATAAACAGAAAGAAAGATATACAATTAATTACACTTTTCACCGAAATATGACTAACATTCCAAATGAATTCTACAACTAGTACTCAAATAAATCAGTTGATCACTACCGTGTGTGTAGGGAAAGTGTGACAATAATTCACTACGTTTATTAGCACATTGCAGGGGAGAAGCTGGATCAAGGGTTTTTGTGGATAAGGCCGAGATGGAGGATGTGGAGGTTTTTTAACACATTAAATAAATTGTTTTTATTTTTTTTAGAATTTTTAAGAGTTTAATAAAAATTCTAATTTTGTGACAACTTCTAAAACATCTCAAGAAGCATTTTTATATGCAGTTTTGCTAAATCGTAGACGCCCGAAAACTCACAAAATTTTAGTCCAATTTTCTCACCTTTGGATCGGCAAAGGAGATTAGTGCTCAGGTGAGCTTGTCTCCCCCCTCTCTAGTGACATTGTCTCCCTTCGTTGCTGCCGGATTAGGGCTCAAGTTCACCCATTTACGATTCAGGTTCTTCGGTGCCCCTCGAGGTTAGAGAGAGGCTAGGGTGGTGGCAGACTATGGTGGGCGACGATGGCACCACCGAACGCAGGCGAGGAGGGTGGTGGGTGGTGGAGATCAGCGGGGGCAATGAGGATGAGAGACTGAGAGAGGTTAGAAGGCGGCTGGAGGTGGCAACGGTAGCTGCCAGAGACAAGAAAGAGGGCAGCACAGGGGTGAAAAGACCGAAGTGGTTAGGAGCCGGCGACCAATCTGGCTGCAGGGAGATCTCACTGATGAGGAAGAAGCGTGGCATGCTAGCAGGAGAAGGAGGCGGGCAAAGGAGAAGGAGGGCGACGAGGGAGGAGCTCGTTGGCATCGATGAGGTGGTGGGAGGTGACACGCAGGGAGATGGCGGAGGCAGTAGCTGAGAGCAAAGGTTGAAGTGGTTGGGGTGAAAAGAGGGAGGTGGTTACGGTGGCGGGGGAGGATTGGCCAGCAAGGCAGTGAGAGGCTACGCGGGGAGGGGGCAGCGACTACTACTGAGGATGAAGGGTTAGGAGGGTGGAGGGGAGGATATATGCGAGAGATCTGGATAGTTGGATTAAAGTAGAATAGTCCAACAAATCGACTCTATTTGTTTAAAAAAAAGATGACCATGTAATAGTTGCCTTATTATTAGTAATGCTCCAACTGGCTTATGGTTTAAGCTTCTGGCTATAACTTTTTTTTTATCTTATGGCTGAAATTACACTGTAGTGACAGTGAGCTTTTTCTGACAAAAAATAAGGATAAATTGATTTTTAAAAAAAAAGGTTATATCGTCACGGATAGTACAAAGAAATAAGGGGAAAAAGAAAGGACAAAGAACTGAAAAAAAATAAAATAAATTAAAATTAGAAGTCGATACGTTTCAAGTGACTTCTAACATAAATAAATTGAAAGTCAAAATAAGCTAAAAGCTGAAGTGTTTAAATAAAGTGGAAGTCAAAATAAGCTAAAATAGTGCGCCATAAGTTCTCGACGTAAAGGCAAGCATCTAAAAAACCGTGCATATGAAACCATCTTGTTGGACGAGAGGAGGCGTTTGCTCCTCGGTGTCCGTTTCCCGTCGCTTTCGCCCGGCGCCGCGCTCGAGGCAAACATGGGGCGCGGCAGGTCCGTGTGGCCCGCCCGTCACTCGCGCTGTGCGTCATTTTGGCCGCGTCCGGCGTGGCCGGCGCACGGGCGAGACCGCGAGATGGCCGTGGTTTCTGCCGCGCGTGCTTGCATGCGGGACGCGTGGCTTGTGGCACCTGTTGCTCTATTTACTCGGGCGGGCACTGGGCAGCCGCCCACGGTTCACAGTCGCAGCGGCTTCGGGCTGACTGCCTGCCGAGGGGTGTCAACGCTGGTATATTTTTTTAGGCATGATCCTCCGTATGTTAGCAGCATTTGGGTAACGGAAAAAATTCTATGGCACCAGGCGCCAAATAACTTTTACAGCACCCTCTTTTGATAGGTGACATGTGACATTCCAAATCTCAAAGCCAATCTTCTTCATCCCAATAGGAAAACACGGCTTTTCATCCCAAAGCCATGGTCACCTGACCTCATGTTTGTGTCACTGGCATCTGCATGATTGCATGGCAGCCGGCCGGACCGTTAACGAACTGCCATCGTCGCCGCGTCTTCTAGAGGCCGTCATCCCCGAACGTGAGTCCGCGCCGTAGCAGCCCCCGATGCTTTAGCAACCTGCGCTGCAACCATGGGTGAATCCAAAAAATGGCTACCGAAGTGCATATAACACCAAATCTAATTTTATTTTTCTATTATATGGTCTATATAGATTTAGACGTGATCCCTTAATAAAACATAAAAGACACCTGCATCCCACTGCTCCATTCGGTGCTCCTGCAGTTGGGGTCAAGACGACACCAATCAAGACCAAGGCATACAACCTAGCATACTCAAATACAGTCCAGCTGACACAAGTATTGTCCAAGACGCTTAGCCAGCCAAGCCAATCTACGAAGGGAAAATAGCAAGCAAAGGCGGCACAACACGTGCATCGCATTGCCCCAGTCACCTGCGTCTCGTTCCATCCCACCGTTTGTCCCACCTCGTGCGAAAGTAAAATCCGTCCTCTTGCATGATCGCAGACTTGCTGTCGCCAATTGTCAAAGATCGAAGGCCTAGGCTACAACCCGTCGGCTGCCGCATCTCCTGGTTGTCATCAATCATCTCGCCGAGCACTTGGTGACATGGATTAAGTCTTGAATCAACATAAGGTATTGCTAAATTTCTCTCGATTATTTCAATTTCTTAAAGCAAATGGATTGAATTTATGAGTTATGATTTGAATGCTATGATTGTTGGTTTGTTTTTGTCAAATTGTAGGGTTTAAAATTAGCAGTTTAATTTGAGTTTTTGAAAATTGGAGATAAAATTATACATGTAATTATGTGAGTGTTCTTTTGAGTTGTGGCTGATTGTTTTGTATGTGCTTTTCGACACGACAGCAGATGATGGAGATGTGATGTGGGCGTACATGGTTTTGTGCTCGTGAAGCTGTTCGGAGAATCCATTTCTAGAGACCGTCCGGTTTCGACGTTTGGCTTTTTGACTTTCAAAGAAGCTAGAGTCAAAAGTAGAAACTAAAAAAAAAATAAAAAGAGCACATCTTATATATATGATGAAATGATGAGCTCTTATTTTCGTTCTGGTTTCGCCGCTGGCTACAACCGTGCATGCTTACGCGGCTACGTCATGGCGACCTGCGTGACCTCGCCTGGCTGTCGTCGCCCATGACGGTGCCCCACCGACGTTTAGGACCTGGGTTAAACCACAGCTAGGAAGGTGCTGCCAAAGCGCAGCAGCGGGTTGCCGCATGATGGCTTAGGCCAGTCTAGGGCTGAAAACGAAAACGGTAATTTTCGGTTACCGAAAATCGTTTTTGAGAAATTATCGATTTTTTCCCCTAAACGGAAACGGTGACAGTAACCGATAAAACGGAAACGAGAACGGTAAAAATATCCGATAACGAAAACGAAAACGATTTAGCTCCCTTCCGATCGTTTTCGAAAAATACCTTGTTTAATCGGTAATTACCGTCGGTAATTACCGATCAGAGCACCCAGGCCCAGCGGCCAGGCCCATTAGTGGAGGCCCATTCCGTCTCGGCGTCTCGGGCTCTCGGCCGACTCGGCGTCTCCGTCACTCCGTGAGACCGACACACCCCACCTCCTCCAGAGTCCAGACCTCCACGGCTTCACCCATCCATCCGACCATCCGCATCTCGCCATCTCCAGCCGCCGGCGCCGCCTCCATCTGGCCATCCCCACGCCTCCATGACAGTTGTTAACTAATGCTTGCGCGGTGGTGTGTGTTGGTCGGAGAAACAGGATGCGGCTGTACAACTGGGTGTCGCAGAGGTGCTTCTCCGACTGCGTCACCTCCTTCTACCGCAAGGCCCTCGGCAAGCGCGAGGAGGACTGCGTCCGCGCCTACGTCCGCAAGTTCCTCCTCCTCTCCTCCGCCTCCTCCGCCCGCTTCGCTGACCTCGCCGACCCCGGAGCCTCCGCCGCATTTGACGACTGATTCCGTAAGCCAGCCAGTCCACTCCACTGTAGGAGGAGTTTTGTTTGCTCTTGTTTGTCAGCAGTTTAGTTTGCTACGATTCTACCTGCGATCTGAATTGAAAGAGAGGAGAGGGATGGATCATGGATGGGAATCGGGAAATAGATTATACGGACGGCCAAGTAACTAATTTGCGATTCAATGCAAATGTTGTTTCACTTGTTCTAGCGGCTGTATCCAATGACGAATCTGAAATTTGGATGGATACAGAAACGAATGAATTCTTCATGTCATGCTCTTTATCTTTTCTAGATCAAATTTCTTTTTATCTAGTCTAGATCAAACTTCTTTCTTCCAATTTTGAACACCATTTCATCTTGTGCCCCGTGATATGCAAACTTGAATTCTTCATATTGTGTGATGATTGATGTTCACCACTGTTTTTTGGCCTGCTCAACATCACTGCAATCAAGTTCACGTTTTTTGTTTTCACACTAAACCTGGTACTCTGCAATTTGCCGATATCTCTTAAGCCTCAAAAGTCATAGCAACTTCAGGAGAATAGACATGAATGGTTCATAGAGAAAATGTGCTTGATCAGGATAATGCACCAAGCAGAAAATGAGCCTGAGACAACCACAACCAAGATACTGCATGCTCAAAGCCACAAACACACCAGTGCGCCCAAAAAGAGGGGAGGAAAGTCTCATGTATTGATTGATTTCACGTAGTCAAGCTGTTAAGCTAACAGTTTCTGTAACAACTAAAAATGGATTTGAGCCAAAAAGCCTACGAGGTAAACAAGACCTTAGACTATTCTGTTACAATTCAATGAAGACTGATTTTTGGGTGCCATTCTGATTTCTAAATGGCACGAACGCATAAAGCTTTACCAAAATCTAAGATGAATCATCATATTTCCCATGAGGTTCTCTTCTCAAGATTTGACCTCAAACTCATCAAATATCTGTTCTAGTCTCCAAGACAAGACCATCACAAATTCGCATTAGTCTGCTAAGTATTATTGTATTAAGTCTATGATGTCACTTGTGGTTGTGGGCTTGTGGCTTTGTGCCGTGTCATTTTATTGCTATATAATATGTGTCTTGCTTCTTGTGCCATGGATCATTACTACAGTGTCTTTATGTGACCTGGGTCAATCTATACAGCTATTGTCATGCTGTGCAGATTGGTGTGTTTATTGTATTTTAGATATCGCTTTCATGATTTCCGATCGTTATCGATGCACTTTTGATCGAATAGTTTCGTTTCCGAATTTACCGGAATATCGATGTCGTTCTCGTTTCCGACAATATCGTATCGATTTCGTTTTCGAGAAAATAATATGAAACTGAAAGTGATTTGACCTCCTACCGATCGTTTCCGACCGTTTTCAGCCCTAGGCCAGTCATAGTGGGAGTTTCATCTGCATTTAATAGGCTGCCACATAGGCATTTTTGATGACATGACAACATTTTTAAGAAGAGAGAGAAGAAGTGAGTTTCATCTAGATGAAACTCTCTTGGTACGATTACCAACTCTATATGAGTCATGAAATTAAATGTCTATGAAATAATAGAATGAAACTATGCATTGAGGATGGATGTTTCATCCATGTTTCATTTCATTTTACATGATGTGGCAGTCTTGGAAACAACGCCATGAAACTCTCCACTGAGAATGGCCTTAGAGCAAGTTTAATAGTATAGATAGCTGCTACCTCCAATACATTTCCATGTCATCAAAAGATAATGATGCAACCAACTTATACAATAAGCTGGCTATAAGTTGTCTTCACAAGAGCTCTCAATCATTTAATAGTGTGATCATTTAATACATGCATGGGTATAACAGTTAGTCCTATTGGTACATGCATGGATAACGTCTCTTTTCCTGTGCTATAGCCTGACTCTTGCATGGGAGTCGGCTTGGCTCTCTCTCCTTTTCTCTTCTCTCCACATAGGACTATGCTGACATGGATTCTCTTATAGCTAGCACAGTCAGCCTTATTAAACTTGCTCTTAGAGAGAGTGCGGCCTTAAGATTTGTGCTATTTGCCATGTGTCATCTGTCTAGAGAGGATGCTACATAAGCTGTTTGGCCATAGAATTCTTGTCCGTGGGTGACAGGTACGTGACCCGACACAAAAGGACAGTAAGGATCGTATATCATCCATTCGAGCGTGACTCTGGAACAGCGGAGGACTTTCGTTTACGCAGGAATGTCATATGAACAGTTTTGTTATGACAGAAAATTAGAAAGCTCTTCACATGCCAAACAGGATTTAAATAGAATTGAAAGCCAAATGGTTGGGTTTGGTTTTGTTCCCATTCAAGTGTGAATCTGGAAGAGCGGAGGACTTTCGTTTACGCAGGAATGTCATATGAACAGTTTTATTACGATACAAATTAGAAGATTCTTCACATTCCAAACAGGATTTTAATAGACTTGAAAGACAAATGGGTGAGTTTGGTTTTTTTTTTCTTTTAGTCTCACGTCGTGGAAGAAGTGGCCCTGATCAACTCGGCTTCGGCTTCTGGCTTATTTTTCACTATTCATAAGTTTCGTCTTTTTCTGAACTTTTGGCTTTTTGTTGAGCTTTTTTGCCGGTTCTTTTTTCCCCGTATTTATTTGTATTATACGTAATGGGCTAACATATTTTTTATATTTTTAAATATTTTTAAATTTAATTATGCTAAATAAGCATCTGTCAGCTACAGTGCTTTTTCAGCCAGCTACAGTGTTTTCAGCCATAAGCCATGAGCTTTTCAGCCGAACCGATCACCACAGATCTTGTCTGCCATAGATTCAACTCCCATTATTAATTTGCGCACGCTGACAAGTGAGAACTGAGACTAAGGACTAGAGCTAAATAAAAACCTCATCTGTTGCGCATTTACAAAGTTGGAAACCAGTTTTCACTGCTAGTTCAAATAATTGATGAAAGAGAAATTGGATGCTATTAAGTTGGAGCTTAATTAACCATTTTTTTTGCAATACAAATTTTTGGTATAGGAGAAGAAGACAATAGAAGATGCATGTCCTAAGAAGTTTTGATTTAAATTCAACAGGTACACCTCATTCGTGCAGCAAATGAATACGAAGGTTATATTCATGCTTTGGAAGCCGACACAGATGGGCATGCGCGCGATCACCGTAACTTTCAGAAAACATGTGAGATCGGAGCTGAAGCCCAATCAATTACAAGAGCGACACGGATCAATACGCCTCCGCAACAAGGAACAAGCTCGTTAGCAAATCAAGAACGCTCCGTGATCGGCCTCCTAGCCGCGGCCGGCACGGGCGGCAGCGGCGGCAAGTCACCGCCTTGCCACGCCCACACGATGTCTCCTGGAATTCCAGCGAGTCACCGCCCATCTTCCTCATCTCGACCACATGCACCGACGGCTCAACCTCGAAGATCTCCGCCTCGATGGCCAGCGCCCCCTTCCGCCCATCCTTGTCTCCCCTCCAGCTCGACCCTCCGCTTCCCCTTCAGCTTAAAGCTGAACCTCCTCGCCTCTGCGATCTCCTCCAGCTTGGAGACGATCGCCGTCGTGGTCTCCTTGGTTGAGAACCTGTCAAGCGCTGGCGAAATGGGGATTGAGCCAAATTGATTTTAGATTGGGGACTATTGCAATCGGAAACAAGCAAAGAGTCAAGTGTACGAACAAAAGAAGAAGAGTAGATAGACTAGGGTTTCATTTCCTCCGTACTTTGGAATTACATTCGGGTTGGCTTATATGGAGTATATACCACACCCCTACGTAGAGATGCAAACGGATCGAATATAGACGGATAATATCTTTATCATATTTATTTTCATTTTTTTCTTAGATGCAGATACGAATACGGATACCTCGCATAGAATACAAATACGAATAATATCAAATATAGATACGGAGCGAATACGAATCGAAATGAATATTTATCAAAACATGAAAACCTCTTAAACTATATATCCAAAATAAATGAAAACACATAAATAGTTTATCTTGTCAAAACATTAATGGAATCTAAACAAGCATAAGCATTTTTTCCACAATAGTCATACTATTGTACAGATTTTAAATCTTCAAATGGTAGTTAATTTTTTCTAAAGTCCTAAATAATTCTTAATGAATTTCTACCATTTACATGTGACTAATAAATTAATTAAGAATTTAAATTTGCATCAGAATGATTTAAACGTCAATACATCAATTTAATCGGTACAAGTTTTAATCTACTGATAATACTAAATTTATTTTTAATAAACATAAATATTTGCTAGTGGGCTAGTGGCAGGGGAGATAAGAGAGGCTGGCTTGGGCTGGGCAATGTTGGGCTGAAATCTCGGATATCTGGATCTGTATTATCCGAATAATCCGTATTCGTATTCGCTAGATATTAGGTCTACTGTATTCGTATTCGTTTCCAACAAAAAAATCCGTATTTGTTTCCGATCTGAGAATTATTTGAAGAAAATCCAATCCAACACAATCCATATTGTTTTCATCCGAATCGATCGGAAACTATCCGATTGGTTTTCACCCCTACCCCTACGCGATCCCACAACTCGGCTGTGTGGCGTTATAGGTAAACAAAAAGTGACCGTAAATAGTAACAAAAATACAACGGAAAACAGTAGCGGCTTGAGCTCTCCGCCGTACACTTTGACTTGATGAGAGGTATAAGCGAATCATGGCCCTCCGTCTCCCCGCATAGCAACTTCTTCTGAAAACAGACTTTGATCCCAGACTAAATCATTTGCATTTCTACTAAATCATTTGCATTTCTGACAGAACCGCGCCTCCGATCTGTGCTCCGCGTCGAACATCTTGGAGAGGTCCAGCCCATTCGAGCACGAGATGATGTTGAACGCGTTCATGCTTGACGGCCTCACGTCGATGGTCGGCGACAACATTGCCACCTTGGATCTCTTCCTCTTCCGGGCGTCCTCCTCTTCGTGGTGGTGGTGGTCTCTGGCTACTGGCTTCCTTGCCAAGCAACACCGCAATTTCGCTTGTAACGAGGGGCTTGTCGTTGAGGGACAGGTTCCTTTCTGGAACTATTGCCTGGCCATGAGCCTGCAGATGATGATCTGGGTCTTGGGGTTCGGGTCGAGCAGCCGGGCGAGGAGCTTGTGCGCGTCGACGGAGAACCACGTTGGGCACTTGTAGTTGCTCTGTGATCTTCTTGTACAAGAGCACGGTAACGACCCTATGTTTTTTACAGGGTTGAAAAGTTTCCCGTAACAGTACAGGAGTTCAATTGCAGATAGAAAAATAACATATCCACTCACAACCATTTTTTTAAATAACATAATTAAAATATGACTCAACGGTCAACTCTACCAATTTTACAGATGTCCAAGCTCAAAAGTTAACTTACAGTCAGATTAACTGAAAAACCCCATAGGAATGCTTGAGTGTGATTGTAATCTTAACATGAAAGTTGAAGCATCTTTTCTTCTTCTAGAATTTGCTTTGATGGAAATAAAGTAAGATTGAATACACTAGATACTCAGTAAGTCTTTATAGCAAAATGCATTTATAGGAGCAAATATCTGTATGCAAGACTTAACCAAAAGATGTTATTATGTTTCTTTAGTGTGAAGATAATTTGCCAAATATCATACTATAGCTAGTTTTCAAATCTATAACAGTCATATTTTAACTAAAATCAAAATGTCCAGTTTCAATACATTCGTGAGAGCAACTCTTTTCACAGTTATTTACCATGTCCAGTCCATAGACACCATTCTATATCTATTTTCATACCACCATACCATGTCCATAAGCACCATTAATCAGTACCCATTTTATGAAAACTAGACAACTGTGGTATTTCTATACTTTGCCTATGACTAGAGCCATGTTATTTGAATAAATGATAAAACTCTATAGATGTTGTACAACTTTACACATAAGATAATATTAACTCATAATGTCAGCTATTACACGCTTCCGTAAGCGTACGATTGAGAAAACCATAATAAGGCTTTTTATAATGCTTAGTTCTAGTGCTTCCCCCACTACATAGGTGTAACCCCTCAGCACTAATGTACCCCTGTTCTTAGGGAGTCTCTCGCCCTTCTCATTGTTGCACTCCACAAGGGCAGTGACCATTCTGGTTCACTTCCAACATAACCACATTCCACCTTGGCAATGACTGGTACGAACCATTTGTAAGATCGAGGAGGCCGACTAGAGGGGGGTGAATAGGCGGTTTAAAATTTTCTTCTAATTAAGGCTAACAATTAAAGACTTACTCTATTTGCCTAAATCAAGTAAGCAATGTAATAACTAAATTCAAGTTGATTTAGCCCAAATAGTGACTAGAACAATAAACTTGCTTAAGTGCAACAACAATTCTAGCCTAAATCAAGGTTTGCAATTCTAGGTATACAAGCAATCAAATTAATTCTAAGAGTGTAAATTGCTTGAAAGTAAATAGAGTACAAGAGTGCAAACTACAAATGACACAATCACTTTTTACCATGGTGTTCGGAGACTTGCCGGTCTCCTCTAGTCCACGTTGAGGTAAGCCCGAACAAATCGGACCGGCTCCACAAATTAAGCCGAAACACCTCAATCATTAGTGGTAGCTCTTCCCCACTCCGGGTAGGCGAGCTCCAACCTTCATAATCTTACCGGGTCTTCTCACAACCTTCTTGAGAAGATCACCGGGCACTCCCACCAAGCCGTCTAGGTGTCGGCAAACACCAAGAGTAATAAATCACAGCGTCGTTGACCACTTTCAAGTGCCGAGGATCAATCTACGGATAAATGCACTTAAAATCACTCAACTACCTCAAATGAATGCACAAGAGATGAAATGAGGTGTGAGAGGTTGTTATATGCTCAAGGATCCTCAATAATGGTTCAACAACATGTCCTTGTGCTGGTGGGGTTGAATTTATACCCCCACCAACCAAAACTAGCCGTTGCAAAACCTAATTCTGAAAATTCAGGGAAATCAGAAGTTCCGCAGTGCAAAGTCTGGAACTTCCGTTTTTCTGCAGAAGCTTCAGGATGGCTATATCAGGGCGTCAAAAGTATCCATTGACATTTAATGCGGTACTTCCGCCATTGAAAATGCGGTAATTCTGATTTTCCGGTAGTTCCGATAGAGGCCCAGAACTTCCGATGTCCACGGTGTTAAGTTTTGAAAAGGTTGCTCTCTGGAAAAAACGTTCCGCTCACATTTGCCGGAACTTCCGACCTAGCGGAAGTTCCACCGTTGAACTGGCGGTACTTCCGATATCCAAGAGACTAAGTTTACTCGTGGTCACTCTCTGGAAAAAACGTACCACTCTAGAAGTCATTACTTCCGGCCGATCGGAAGTTCCGCGTTTTTAACGCCAGTACTTCCGACCGATCAAAAGTTCCGCTGATTTAACGCCGGTACTTCCAATATTTCTGACAATGCACAATTTTATCATTTAATTTTATTTTAAAGTATATGCATGATCCTAAATTGATCCATAATGCACAGAAACATGTAATCAAGCCCTTAGCCATGATCCCTCTTAATAGTACGGCATTTATCCTATAATCCAGTCTTCCATCCTTTCTCCTAAGACTAGTAAAATAAAAGAACCTTAAACTATTTACCTTTTGTCTTGGAGTTCTTTGAATCCCATGAAATCTTTTTATGTATCTCTTACTTTGCCTTCGGGACTAAACCTTCTAAACACTTAGCTCACATGTTAGTCACATGTTCACATAATGTCATTAATTACCAAAACCAATTTTTTTAGGGGCCTAGATGCTTTCACCATTCCCAACTAGCTAGAATTGTGCAGGAGTTCATACTAAAACTAAGTAAATTAGTTGGACATGTCCATCTCATACTAGACTTGTGGTTGCATGAGTAGGTGTAGAAATGAGCACACACACGGATTCAACCCTTAATTGACTCAGACGAGACAAACCAACAAACCCAAAACCATGCAATTCATGCACTGATCTCATACCAACCACTTGTCTGAATTTCCACTATTTTATAAAACATCTTCCTGTTTTCAGCGTTAACCCCTATTACCACTACCATTATCATATCTCAAGTTTCAGTTAGTAATATTTGTGTTGTATCCAATCTTACCACTAAAATATTTCTAAGTGCAACTATAATCTGGTAAGGTTTAACCTAGGGTGGAGTTATTGCTATTATGGGTATCCTAGGGCAACATAGGAAAGACATCATCAGTAATCAAGGTAGAAAAAAAAATAATAGGCATCAATTGAGTGGGGCAGTTAAGTAATTAACATTTAACATAGCATATAAGTAAATAACAATAATAAGCATGAACTTGTATTTGGAAGCAAAATATTTGCATTAGAAAACTAGATTCAATATGATCAATTATAAGGACTTGCCTCCTTATCCAAGGTCATTGATGACTTCTCTATAGGATTTAAGTTTGACACCAACTACTTTAATTGCTCTTGTAGCTCCTTCATTGGCCAACTTGTTGAATCTGGATACTAGTGCAAATAATCGAATACAAACAAGTTTCTGCTTTGTAGAATTCAAGCTAGGAACAAAATGCTATGATATAACCATAAAAGACATAAAAGAAAATGAATTTGGGCGGATAGGATTCAAACAATGCTTGGTTTGGCTGAATAGAGTTGAAAATAAGTTAGATAGGCTCGAGATGGTCAAAATAGGTATAAATTTGCCTAACGGGTTCTAGATGAACAATAATGGGTTAGTTTGAATAATAACAGGTTGTACTGTTCACATCAGGTGGGCTTAGGAATAGTACAAGTGTGAAATAGTGTTGGGTTGGGTTTAGAGTCATATTGGGTCAGGCTTGCACAATATTGGGCCAACAGTAATGGACTCAACCTATTTGGGTTTCTGGCCTATGGGCCAACTAGGTTTGGCCCAAGCTATGGTCTGCCTAGCCTGCTTTGGCTCGGCTGAGCTCAACATCATGGTGCCTAAGCAGGGAAACTCGGTGGCAAGCTTGCACATGCACCGGTGGTGGTCATCGATGATGAGCAAGGGTACAGTGGGGATTAATGAGACGTCAGGGTTCCATTTTTGAGGTTTGCATGAACTGAGGTTCACTGGAGTTAGCTAATGGCAGGGTGGTCTCGTCGGACCAGCACCAAGACACAACAATGCTCCGATGGAGTTTTGGCAAGGCCGTGGGTGTTTTGGGCATCTAGGGCAAGCTAGAAACTTAATGGCAGTGGCGGATTAGTCTAGGTTGGTTGGAGCGTGGTTGTCCACGATGATCTAGCCGTGACGGTGGTGGAGCATGATGCCGGCAATAGGAAGGCCATGGAAGGGGTATGTGAGGCTCGAGTTGGGTTTGTGAGGTCCAAGTAGTGCCATGAGTGCAGGAAATTGGATTCTAATTTGCTCTAGCAAGGAAATTTGATTTTGGTGCTTACCGGCAAAGGCCACGGTGGCGACGGTTATTCGAAGCAGGAGTTGGGGAGGCAGGTGTGGGAGAGTGCGATTAGAGGTTATGCGAGGTTGAACAAAGCCTAGATTTTATACTTCACGGGAGGCAATGGAAGCAGGGAGCTAGTTGCTACGGTGGTGGCACGCAGCCGGTGAAGGTGATGCTCTGGAGGGTTTGCCTTCTTTGGTGGCACGGCCAAGGGTCGCGGTGTCATCTTGGTCTCGGTGTTCTTGTTTGTTGTGAGTGATCTTGTGAGTAACACGTCAAATTGTGTGCACATTCATCAGGCCAGAGGCACTTTGTTTGGTGGCATCGGCGAAATGAGCTTTTACGGTAGTGGTGCGTAACCGTGGCGAGGTGTCAGGCTCTAATGGCGGGTGCTAGAGGTGTGGCAATGCGTGTACAGCCATTTGACGAGCTTAGCCATGATGGTGCATTACTATGTTGGTGGCAAACAAGAGTTGGCCAAGTAGCACATGGGAATAGGGGTGGAGGCTTTTGGGACGGTGATAGCAGTTGGGAGAGGCGAAAGGTCAAAAAGGGGTAGTAATTTTTGGCATAGGAATTCCAAATGGGGCAGGTTTTTGAATTTGGCCAAAATTCAAGAAAAAATAATTTTTGTAAATTTTTGGTTTGTTTCAAGCATGAGGTTGGCGTCGTTGAATGGGAAGTAGCTGGCTAGGAGCACGAAGAGGATCACACCTCATGACCATATGTCCACCTTTGCACCGTCATAGCGACACTTCAAGAACACCTGTATGCCCACAGTAACATTATTACATTCACGTGTCGAAAGCAAATAGAAAAGATGGGCACAATAATTACATGTGCATGGAACATATTACTAAGTAACTAACCTCGGGAGCGACATATGCTGGCGTGCCACAGGTGGTGTGGGAAACAACCCACACTTTTAATTAACCCTAATTGGTGAGTTACAAAGTTAGGACAAAATTTATTTAATATCTAATGATTGTATTACTAGGTGAGTAAGTTTCTATAAACATACACAAGACCTAATTACAGTATAAGAACCTTGAATAAATGAAACACATTCACAAGTCTCGTCCCAATGAAATAATACACTGCAACTCACAAACTCTACAACTCCATAGACACAAGTGCATACAAAAGACTACACACAAGTATACATACATGTGAATAAATACAACTCGGTATAATTACAATTGACAAATTTCTTCGAAACAGATAGCATTGGCATGACCTGTAGTAGCTGAATCAAGCATCAGCAAGGATAAGCAATAATTGAAAATATAAAAAGAACCAAATTAACCAAATTAGTAAAGCCGACATCAAACTCTTCTTAGAATAATAGAAATGGGCATTTGCTCATTAACATACCATATCGTTTGGGGCCAGTCGGCAACTCTCGCAACTGTAGAATTTCATCATTAGCATAAAAAACAAATCTAAGTCATTTCTGAGCACATTTTTACTGCCAACCCATCCCAGTAAAAATAGGTTACTGCAGTACGCAACAATCCATCGACAGTTGTGAGCTTTCATAGCTCATCCCATACGACGCACAAGCAGAAGAGAAAAGGAGTAGCGAGAGGCCGAGAGGAGGGACAGAGAGAATACATCCCAATCCACAGCCTGCACAGAGGGAAGGAGATGAAGCCCAGCTTGATATTGCCTCCATCCCCACCCACATCTCCCCTAAAGCCACCATTCGAAGCCAATGACCATGGAGAGAGGGACTCCACCGTGCACATCAAGGAGGTGGTTCTTAGGCTTGAGGTTGTGGTGGTACACGTCGTGATTGTGGCAGAACTCAACAGCCATCATCAACTGCTGGAAATATTGGCGCCCGATGGGCTCCAGGAAGCGTGTGCTCCATGGTGAAGTAGATCCTGGAGTGCATGGCCATCACCTCGTGGAGGCAAATGATGTGTGGGTGGTGTACCCTCCTCATGACATTGACCTCGTGCTTCACCTACTCCATCATGCCGTACCGGCGCATGACCTCGATGTCGAACACCTTGATGGATGTAAGTTCAAACTTCATTCAGTTGGTTTTGGTGATAATGACAAATCTAATATTAATACTAACTTGTTTATTGATTATGATATTTCTTAGTCTCATATGGATGAAAAGGTGAAAATCATAAGAGATATGCATTCAACATCACATTCTTATATCTTATTGCATTCCTTGGATCCAAAATATAGATTGAACTCCACAAATAGTCAAACATGAATATGTGCATATGTTTCCATTATACATTCTTATATGCACACATTTAGGGGAGTTCACTCTATGTTATGAGGTTTCATAAATATTGATCTATGTTCCTTTTTCACATATTAAGAATCCTTACTTTGAAATATATCTTTTGAGTATATATAGCTTGTGTAGTTCATATATACTCATAATCGGGTATTCATCAAATTCTTCCATTATGTGTTACTAGTTGGATGATTAATGACAATCGAATGAATAAGCTTTGATGAATATGTTAGGTTTCACAAATAATGATGACTTGGGATAGCTTCATATGTTGAAGATCATCAAGTCAAGTGAAAGATGCATCATGTGTTGATGCATGTCCAAGAGGAGTTGATCATATATTGATCATCAAGTCAAGAGAAAAACCATCATATATTGATGGAGTTCAAGTGACAAGGATCCAGACTTGAAGTGAAGATGTGTATCATCAAACTTCAAGAACATGCTAAGGCAAGGGTATGACTAGTTAGAGCTAAGGATGTGTTTCTAGTTTTTTACCGGTTTTGGTGTTTGGTTGGAAGACTGAGTTGCTAGTATAGGTTGTCATACTATTAAGAGGGGTCATGTCTAGTAGTTTGAGTCTCATCATGTGTTGATAGCTCAACCTCATCTCCTCTAGCTCTCCGTAGCATGCCTATATTTACGAATGTGTTTTGCAAATAGTTATGGCTCATGTGTTGAATCCTTGTAACATAGGACTATACATTGCGAATATGTTTTACAAGTGTTTGAAGTCCATGTTTCTATTTTTTGTGGTATGAGGCTTATATTTGCAAATGGTTGAAGCTCAAATTTAATTCTTGAGTCATGATTTCAAAAGTGTGCAAATGTGTTTTGCAACTAGTTGGGAATCATGGATAATCTTTGTGTGCATGATACTATAGTTTACAAATGTGTTTTGCAAAATCTGTTGAAGTATATGCACTTCTAAGGAAAATCAGAACTAACGTATTGTATTCTACGGTACTACCGCTGATGAAAATTACTGACATTGTAATCATGGGACTACCACATTTGTTGGTTGTCGAAGACTTGTATGGTCGAGGACCAGAGTGGTAGGAACCGACCTGGTCGAACCAAAGTGGTCGAAGATCAATGTGGTTGAAGATCGACGTGGTCGATGACCTGTGTGCTCGAAGGTCGACGTGGTCGAACCAGAGTGGTCGGAACTGGCGTGGTCGAGATCTGTGTGATCAAAACTAATATGGTCGAATCGACGTGATCGAGATCTGTGTGATCGAAGACCAGCGTGGTCGAACCAGGACGATTGAAACCGACATGGTCGAGATCTGTGTAACCAAAGACCAGCGTGGTCAAACCCAGATGGTCGGATCTGATGTGGTTGAGATCTATCTGATCGAAACCAGCGTGGTTGAACCGACGTGATCGAGATCCGTGTGATCGAAGACCAGCGTGGTTGAGATCTATGTGATCGAAGACCAACATGGTCAAATATTGACATGGTCGACATGGCTGAAACCTTTGTGGTCAAAGAACAGCATGGTCAAAGACCAGTGTGGTCAGAGATCAGTATAGTCGGAGACCTATGTAGTCAATCCGGAAAACGTGGTCGGAGACCTGTGTGGTCGAACTGAACAACGTGGTCAGAGACCTGAGTGATCAAACCTTCCGACATGGTCGACGACCAGGGTAGTTGACGATCAGAAGTTCTAGCTCTGTGTGAATGTCTGACCAACGAGCGGTACTGCCGGCTCTTTGTGAGTGGTACTTCCGATTTACGGAATAACCGACTTGTGTAGCAATACGTTTTTTTCTAGAGAAACTCCTTTGTGGAGTTTTCTCATTTGCCAATAGTGAATAGTGCATGAAGTTTCTTTTATAGCATTGTCATCTCTCCATAATTGGGAAAAGATGAAGGTGATCATTTGGGCTTATTTTTGGTGGCTTATGGCTGAAAAGCACTGTAGCTGGCTGAAAAAATATTATAGCTGACAGAGGCTTATTTAGCATAATTAAAATTTTAAAAAATTAAAAAATATAAAAATATGTTAGCCAATTACATATAATACAAACAAATACGGGGAAAAAAGAACCGGCAAAAAAGCTCAACAAAAAGCCAAAAGTTCAGAAAAAGGCGAAATTTATGAATAGTGAAAAATAAGCTGGAAGCTAAAAGCTGAAGCCCAACCAATCACCCTTTAAAAGAAATTGCACTAAGTATACCTAAGCTGAAACAATCCGGTACTGAATTTCTAGTGTTTTGAAAGCCATCGTCATAGTATTGTCCTCCTGTTGTATTTAACTGTCAGAGAATGCTAAAAATATAGTTTCTGAAAATTGTCCATTCTTTCAAACATGGTTTGTTACGTTTTTATCAACATATAATTCCTTAGCAGTGACTAGAAAATGCTCTTTTGCAGGCCAGTTTACCTGCGGCAATAGGCAGTGTGATGAAAAATATGGTATAGGTAGTTACGCGGTATGCTCTCAGTATTTTCTGTCTTGTTGTTGATGCTACAATGCATAAAATCCTTTTGTTCATTTCCGAATTGTTTTCTTCTGTATATGCAATTCTTAATATTTTTTCTTGTTTTCAGGTGAACTGTTTTCTTATATTCAATCTGCATAAGCTTCGAAGAACTATCCAACTACCACAACCGTGCTTTTTCAAACAAATGACAAAAGGATAGGATAATGTCTGAGAATAAACTGCATTCCATGGATGGAATAGAACCATGACCAATTAGACATTTGCATGCTGCGCTTGTGTGTGTGTTCGCCTAACTCTGTTTTGACGACAGCATCGGGAACTATCCAACTTCGCTGAGAATGTTCGCTCTCCGTCTCAGTACCCTTGGAATTTCATTATTTGTATACAACAACAAAGAAATAAAACATAAATACAGTTAAGGTGTTATAATTAGGGGTATTATAGTCTATTTACCTTTAATCCACTCTTATTATGTTTTTAGAGCCAACCTATCAGCCAAATGTTTTCCAGAGGTAGCTTCAAATTATCAAAAAAGTGGATTTTCAGATAATTAGGAGCATAAGCTAAAAATTAAGAATATGGAGCTCTATCAAATAAATTATACTTTGTAATACAAACTACATTAATTACGACTAATTAAATAACCCTAATTAACTAAGACTACGGGTCTGTTTGGTAGATTACATGCATGTAACTACATACGAATAATTCATTAATTACCGACAATTTGATTACCCATCCGAAAAAATTATGAGTGATTCATTACCATCGTCCTTAGCACTTAATTACTTAGCACTAACTCATTACTTAGCCCTAACTAATTACCACTACAGTAATTATAGCTGCTTAATTACATACTATCGTACAATAACAAATTATGGGTACCACACGTACACAAAAAAGTAAAAACTATGTCTAAATTACTACGACCTACTTACTTCATAATACAAACTATATTAATTATGACTAACTAAATAACACTAATTAACTAGGACTACGATAATAACGTTGAAAGCATGCGAAAAAAATTACCTGCCTTTCGGGACAAGCCATCAGCACTACCGCGTCCTCCTGTCTCGTTCTTAATGAGTTATGCACTGGCTTCTCAAAATAATGAGCTACGCACTCTTAATTTTGAGCGACGACCCGCGAGAATGAGTTTCTACAATAAGCGATGACGAACTTATAGCCGAGCGAAAAGGGAACCCGGTGCACTCACCCCGTAAATTACGAACTCCTTATTGACGAGTGGCACTTTGGACGAAGGGGCGGCATAGTAACACTGACAAACATGCAGATAAGGGAGTGGACGAGGGGGACAGCATGGATATAATGACATTAGTATGGACGAGGAAGCGCACGAGGAGGGACGACACAATAGAATGACAATTGTGCGAAGGACGCAGTGGGAAAGAAAAGATAGCAATAACAGGCTGACATATGTGCGAAGGACAAATGTTAGGCACTGCAAAATATGCCTGAGCATTACTAACTTCACGATTAAATTAACATGAATTAACATGACAAATTTAAAGCACATAAAATTTCCAAAAAATTACGCAATTACTACGACCGTGTCGAGAGACTTCACATAAAATTTTGTAATTTTTGGAACTCGTTTGCTATATGTAACAACTCCTATAAATATCGAAACCGTATCAATTTTTGAGCAATATTTTTAGTGGATAAAATTACCAAGAAATTACGCAGTCGAGTACGTTATGTTGAGACTGCACATAAAATTTCGTAACTTTTTATCTCATTTGTTGTATTTAAAAATTCAAACAAATAATATACAAAAAATTAGGGTAGGTACCTGCCATCTGGTCATAGGGTGGCAGGCAGTTGCCGTCTGGTGGTGGGACGAGTGGTGAGATGGCAGGGCCACGTGTCCGCCCTTTAGCGTTGCTACCTAGCTACCGGACAACAAAACCACTATTTTTATCAATATGATAGGTATATAATTATTTTTATAAATACGGATACAACCAGTATCACATATTTGAAAAACTCATTAAAAACAAGAACATGATCGATGCAGCACAACCCATTCATAATGCATCTTTATCCCCACAACCACAGGCCCCAGCCCGCCCGCGCGCTGCCGCAAACGGCGCTTTTGTGGTCACGCGCCGCCCCCCCGTGCCCCGAGCGAGCCGCCGCCGGTCGCCCACGCGTGCCGAGGTAGGTCATCCATTCCATTCACCGGGCCGGCTGTTCACGTGCTCAACTGCGACTTCACCTCGCGCCATGACCCTTTACAGCAGGTCCCAGTCGCTTGGACCGTGACATGAAATCCAACAGCAGGAGTACACTAACCGCTAGTTAAGTTGAGAAATCGGATAGTCCATCCATTTCACACCTACGGCGATACCCAACCAACCGGAGTATATACAACCACAATCTCGCTCCATCACGAACAACTTTATGCTCTCCACTCTCCAGAGAAACAAACTCCTATGAGTTATGAAATAACGGTGCCCAAACTGGTCAGGTTTCTTGTCAATTGTGTTAGATGTGTATTTTTTCTATTGTATAA
This sequence comes from Dendrocalamus latiflorus, assembly GCA_017311315.1. Lineage (NCBI taxonomy): Eukaryota > Viridiplantae > Streptophyta > Magnoliopsida > Poales > Poaceae > Dendrocalamus > Dendrocalamus latiflorus. Next base: position 47,198,360 of record CM029664.1, read on the forward strand.
GGGTTATCAGCATATATATCATACATACATGTGTGTGTATATTGGTCTATTAACCTTATGATGAATACAAGCACTATTTATAACATGGTACCAAAGTAAACCAAGGGTTTGAGTCAAGCCGCCGCCGCTAGTTCTTCTCTCTAGTCGCCGCCACTGCCTGGCTTTGCCTCCACTGCGCTCGTCGTCATCTCGCCGCTAGGCGCCGCTCTCCATCACCCACATCGCGCGCGCTATAACGAGGGCTCTCCAGGACACTGCCATCTCCTCCCCTATCATCGACATTACACGAGCCGTGGGCTACATCACCGTTCATGACCGGCAGTGCTCGATCCAGATTTCCCAGTGCCGCCTCTAGGCTGAGGTCGCCTACGGCCGTCGGTGCTCGATCTGGCTTTCCGGGCGCCAACTCCAGGCTGTGGTCGCCCGTGGCTGCCACTCGCTCATCTGCTCGCCGACGATGCCGACAACAACTTCTGCTACACCAGCCTCCGCTCCGTTGCCCACTCAATCAACCACCAACTCCGATGACTCGATCGATTGCCATCCCAGACGCTGGCACCATTCGCAGTCACCATCTCTGATCAGGCCACCGGCCGCCGTCTCTGATCTGGTCTTCAGCCGCCATTGATTTCGCCTCTTCTAGCGTGAATAGATAAGGAAACCGAGATACGGATTCTTTTAATAGTCTCTAAGAAAAGAAAAGGTTATCTTTGGGCACCGTTTCTGTTGAGAAAAAGAAAAGGTCATCTTCGGGCACCGTCTCTGCTCTTCGTTGTCCAGTGATCTTCGATAGTCTCAATTATCGAAATTGGTTTTAGCACCTTTGGGAGTTTCTTACCGGCAAATTGCTTTGTTTGCCTCGCCCTGCTCCACCTGTTGAACCTGTGCTCTCGAAGAATGCTTCCGAAGATGATCGTATGGGGGCATCCGATGCTTTTGAGGATGCCATAGAGACTTTTCAAACTCAATATACTGCCTACAAAACATAGACGGATAAGGATGCTCGTGCCTCTGCTATTCTGGTTGCTAACATGGAGGTGCATCTCACTGGTGATGTGGTTGGCTTGGCTGCCACACAGGCAATGTGGGCGCATCTGTGCAACCACTACGAACCATCTGGTGATTCTTTGTACCTTGCTATCGTATGTTAGGAGCAGACATTGCAGCAAGGGGATGCCATTGTAGACGAGTTCTATGCCCAACTGTCTGTGGTGTGACGTCAGATTAACTCTTTGGGATTAGATGTTTACCACACTTGTCAGTGTTGTCAACGTCAGCAGTCACACTCGGAGTTTCACCGTATCTACGACTTTTTGACACGTCTCTGGGCTGAGTATGAGCAGATTCGTGCTCAATTGCTAGCTTGCCTCCCTCGTGTGACTCTATTGGAGAAGATTCACCTATTTGTACTAAGAAGATTCGCCTTCATAGTGCAGGTTAGATGCTTCTAACACTTAGGAGATTCTCACACTGTTGTGTCGTCTGGCTGCTTCTGCACTGTCCAATTCTACCACCTAGTCTTCCAGTAAGAGGCCACCTTCTACTTCTCCTTCCTCAGGTATATTGCCTTAGATTCTTAATTCCGGTGTTTCTTTTCATATGACATCCAATTCCACTAGTATTACTTTCATTAGTTCTTTAGCTATTTCTGTCACTATTCAGGCAGCAGATGGTACCTCTCTTCCTGTCGCAAAACGATGCACTCTTTCTAATTCCTCTTTTCACGTTCATGTTCCTAAACTCACCATGTAGCTTATATCTGTCAGTCAGCTCACTGATCATGGTTGTTATGTTATTCTCTATTCTGATTCTTGTTGTGTTTAAGATCGCTGCATAAGGAGTCTAGTTGATACTAGCCCTCGCCGCCGTAACTCATGGCATCTCTAGGAGCTTGATTGGATTCATCTTCCTTCTGCTGCCCCTATCAGTCTTACCGTCTCCATCACCGCCTCATCTGATGCATCCTCCACTCGTTTTTTGCTCAGTGGCATCATTATTTAGGATATCTTTATGGATCACATATGTCTTCATTAGTTCATCGTGGTCTTTTAGAATCTATGTCTGATGACGCTTCTCTAAATTGTCATGGTTGTAAGCTTGATAAAAAGCTTCAACTCCCCTATCCTTCCAGTGAGACAGTGTCACAATGTCCTTTTGATCTTGTTATTCTAATGTATGGGGTCCGACTCCTTTCGTTTTGAAAGGAGATCATCGATATTATATAATTTTTATTGATGATTTTTTCGACACACATGGATATACTTTATGTCATCTTGTAGTGAGGTATCCATCTACAAGAATTTTGTCACCATGATCCATACTCAATTTGACTCTCCTATTCATATTTTTCATTCCGATTCCACTGGGGAGTACTTGTCGAGAGTCTTCTGTGGTTTTCTTACCGAGCAAGGCACTATGTCTTAATTTTCCTGTCCTCGTGCACATGCCCAAAATGATGTGGCTAAATGAAAGCATCGTCATCTTCTTGAGACAACCTATGCCTTTATGTTTGCTTCTGCTATCCCACCACACTTCTAAGCTGAGATTATTTCTACCGCCACTTTTCTGATCAATATTCAGCCTCCTTCTGCTCTTTAGGGTGGGATCCCAGTTAGCGTCTCTGTGGCATGACTCTCAATTACTCTAGTTTTCGCCTTTTTGGGTGGGTGTGCGTGTTATGCTCTTCTTGCACCTCGTGAGCACACCAAGCTGACAGTTCAGTCCATGAAGTGCGTTTTTCTGGGTTATAATGCTGAGCATAAGGGATATCATTGTTGTGACCCTGTTGGCCAACGGATGCGGATTTCTCAGGACGTCATTTTTTATGAGTCTTGTCCTTTCTACCCTCATCCTTCTCCTTCCACAACTCCAGTATCTCTTATCGAACCACTTTCTTTTCTGACTTTCCTACCACCCCCATAGTCACCACCACTCCACCACATCTGGTCTCTCCGGTGCCTCCTTCACCGTTGGCGTCTCCTTCGCTGCTGACACCCTCTCTAGAGGCTCCTCCTAACCTTGTTCCATCTTATCCTCTCTACTATACTCGTCGTCCGTGAGTTGAGGATTCTTTTGATGCGCCATCCTCTTCTGATAAGTCATCTTCTTTGGCCTCTCCTACTCAATATGTTCTTCGTGATCGCCAGTCTATTCGGCCTCCTGAGCGTTTTGATTTTGCTGCCATTGCTCTTATCAAATTGACTTCTTATCGTGATGCTACTGTTCATCAGGAGTGACATGCAATGGCAGAGGAGATCGCTGCCCTTGAGCATACTAGCACGTGGAATTTTGTCCCTCTTCCTACTCGTGTTACTGTCATCACGTGCAAGTAGGTCTATAAGGTTAAAACCCGCTCTGATGGTTCAATTAAGCACTACAAGGCGTGTCTTGTAGCATATGGTTCTCAGCAGGAGTATGGTCGTGATTATGATAAGATTTTTGCTCGTGTGGCTCACATGACCACCGTGTGCACTCTTCTTACTGTAGCGTCTGTTCGAGCATGATCCATCTCTTAGCTTGATGCAAGAATACATTTCTCAATGGTGAGCTGCGTAAGGTGGTTTATATGCAGCCTCCATCCGGGTATTCTGTTCCCGAGGGTATGGTTTGTTGCCTTCGTCGATCTCTTTACAGCCTCAAGCAAGCTCCTCATGCCTGATTTGTTCATTTCTCTTCTGTTGTTACTGCAGCTAGTTTCTCTATCAGTGCTCATGATCGCCTCATGGTCGACACTTCTCCTTTTATATGTTGATGATATAATCATTATTGAAGATTCTCAGTACATCATTTTTGTCAAGGAGCGTCTTAGTTAATAGTTTCTTATGTCTGATCTAAGTCCTCTTCGCTACTTTCTTGAGATTGAGATTATTTTTACTCTTGGGGGCTTCTATCTGTCCTAAGAAAAGTATATGCAGAATCTTCTTGATCGTGTTTTTCTTACTGATCAACGCACACCTGAGACTTCTTCGGTCCACTGATGGTGAGCCTTACTAATCCTACTCGCTATCGTCATCTTGTTAGGAGCCTTATTTACCTCGGTGTCACTCGTCCTAACATTTCATACCCTGTGCATATCTTAACTCGGTTTATTTCTGCTCCCACTCAACTCCACTATAATCATCTTCTTCGTATCATACGATACCTTCGTAGAACCATTTCTCATCATCTCTTTTTCCCTCACTCCAGCTCTTTACAGCTTCAGATATATTCTGATACCACCTAGACTAGTGATTACTCTAATCGCTGGTCTCTATCTGTCTATTATGTTTTTCTTCTCTTATTACTTAGAAGACTAAGAAACAGAAAGTAGTTTCTCGTTCGAGTGTTGAGACTGAGTTACGAGCTGTAACTTTGTTGACTACGAAAGTTACTTAACTACGATGGTTACTTGGCTACTCCTTTTTTGTCTGATAGTATATCTGCTATTAACATTACTATAGATCTGATGAAACAAGAACTTACAAAGCATATTGGTGTTAATGCTTACTATATGAGGACACAAGTGTAGGATTAAGTTTTTGCTCTTCGGTATATGTTTTGAGAATTTCAGTTGGCAGACTGCTTCATAAAGACACAGACAAGAACTCAACATAGCGTCTATCTCTCCAAACTTTATATTGTTGATCCACCGTAAGTTTAAAGGGATGTTAGATGTGTATTATTATCTATATATTTTTTCTGTTGTACAAGGGGTTGTCTGCATATATATATATATATATATATATATATATATATATATATATATATATATATATATATATATATATATATATATATATATATATATATATATATATATATATATATATATATATATTGGTCTATTAACCTCATGATAAATTCAAACGCTATTCATATCAAATTGCACTCAACTCCTGTCTCTAGTTCATGTCGCTTGGAAAGTCGCTTCTGCTTCTATCCAGCTCGAGGCGAAGTGGGGCCTGTAACCATGAAAACCTGCAGGAAGCAAAGGAAATGGTCAAATGGGTCTGAGCAGTACAGTGTCCTAGTCCTATAACACTTTTATGTAAGCATAATAAACATCAGTTTCCTACTACAGCTTCCAGTTACTACATAACCTATCAGGCAATTCACATGGCTCGACACAACACATTCACCCACAAAGCTCTAAAATTTAAGCCCCTACAATGTAAAAAGACGATTCCAAATTTATGAAAGTACCATAAGAACACCTTCAGGTGAACAATCAAACATGTTCCCACATACCATGGAGTATATATGAACAATTGTCCTATTGGATGCTAGTAAGCTACTGAATCTACTTCTCCAATGCACGAACATTAGGTCGACCAGCGTAATAATAAATCTTCTAGGAACACACCATTGTTAGCTTCAAGTCTATAAAAGGCACAGCTTATGAAAGCATATATAAGGCTTTCCAAATTCTACCTGAGTAAAGTCATGGAACCATACCATAAATTTTCATTCAACCAAGCTGGATTCGGTGAAGTAGCTTTTGAGTGTGGGACTGTGGGTACATGTAAGATTTGACTAACTGTAGATGTGCTCCATGTGTTTGCCAATAATTGTGACTAATGTGCGCATCAGATTAAGTGTTCAACAAGAATCCAACACGGTAAAGATATCATTAACTACAAACAGAAGATGGATCAATAACACAAAAACCAGGGACAAAGCATAATGTAGCTAAAAACAAACAAAACATAAAACCAGGAACCTCACAACACAGGAATAATAGTCCGACATACAACAAAGGGCAAAAACTTCTTACTGTTATCACACAACTAACTTGCGTCAGTTTAATGGACAAACAAATTACAACACTATCATAACTCATAGTTTAAAAAACAAAAAGATAGAATGAGAACTAAAAATATCTCATTACGTGAGTAGTATATAATGGATTAGTCTTGCTATATACGTTATCTTTTTATAGTTTTTCATACCTCAGACATGATAGTATTATTTGTTATATTTTTCACCAATTTGCATAGATAAAGTGTACTAGGCCTTTTGTTATAAAAGCAGTCAGTTATTACAATTTCAGAAAGAGCTACACTACACAAACCTGTATTATTTAGTTTTCAAGAAATGGAGTGCGGCTCCAACTTTTCCCACTTAAATACCATGCTCAAAATCTTGCAAAGCACGGTTTCTTTATGAGCAAAGAAAGTCATATCTACCCTTAAGGGTACTACCCAAACATTCCTTCAAATTTTCCACTATATACCATGTGCACAAAAATATCCATCTGTGGAAATAGGAGGTAATAGCATTGAGAGAACTAAAGACAGGTTCTACAATTTTGGTGGCTCATTTCTGTACTTGACAAGTTTTTGTCAGCATGAATTTCCTCATTGCACTAATCGCTGTAAATGACTCGTAGCAACATTTAACAACAATACATAAATGATGCTGGTGTAACATGGAGTTTTAAAGACAAATAAACCGGAGCCTAAAGTTTATTCCCATAATCTATATTCCCAGTTGGTTGCTGAAAAGCTAAGCTTCATTAGAACATCGCATAATCGCTTCTAAAGTTTTACAAAAATAGATATGATAGAGAGAAAATCTCTTCATTAACTAATGGCTAAAAAATATGTATATATGCATCTTATATAGATATGATCACAAGAAAAAAATTCCGTAAGTGGGTGAAAATGTTTTTAGGAATATTAAAAGGGTGTTCATATTGGTTTTTGTTGATGGTTTTTTACTTTAGTTTGTAAATAGTAACAGCTTGTAGAGAGAGATATTCATATGCGATTTTAGCCGATATAAATGAAATCACTACAATGTGTACTACAATCGACTAGTAGACCCCACCTTAAAAATATACTCCGTTTAAAAGCAAGGCATTGTAGAAAAACCGGCTTATAGAAGCCAAAGCGAACAGGGCATAAAGTTTGTAGCATGGGTTGAAAGAATAATGGATGTTAGTGAAACAAACATGTGCTTTAGAAACAAATAAAACAATCTGTAATCAGTTCAACAGCCACAAATTAGGTTGATTAGAACTATGGTCAATTAATTTGACTTTCTTTTCATTAAGTGTCAATACATTTGCAACAGTCAATTGAGAGCAAATTTCAGACCTCATTTTCTATAATAGGATTTTTGTAATTATTGTGCAACCAGTACATTTTGTAAACTTGGGACTGCTGGAGACTAGCGTTAATGATTGATGATTCTAACAATAAAGCCTGCTTTCAAGAGGCTAAAAATAATAGTGATTTCAATTGTTGCGGATTTTCTAAATGATGAGGCTTACAAGTTTCCAAGTTTCTACTTAGTTTCTAGTTTAAACTGTAGATTATTACGGAGTTTAATTTCTTGTAAGTACTGGAGGTAAAACTTCAATTATTATTTTAATCGAATAAGCAAAGTAAACATATCTTTACAGAATTAGCATGTCTGATAGAATTAGCAAACAAACCATAGAACATGCGATTTTAAAAATACAGAAAGTTGGATCGGGCAAATAAATATTATTACGTAAGTATTGCACCTAGAGCATCAATTAATACCATTTTCTACTCAATTGTTCATGTTAAAACCCCATTCTACTTATTTCCTTACCTCAAATGCATAAGAAAAAGTGAGGAAATGTTAGTACCTTTCGACCTACATGGTATCAGTAGGCATATTTGGAGCTGGGCCCATCTGGTGCACAAGGTTCTGCATTCCTGGCTTCAACTCCTTGTTGCAGAAATCCTCGTACTCTTCCTTATACCCCGCCTTCTTTTTTACCTCCACTACTACAAGAGAGGGTGTGAGCTCAAATATCTCCGCACCAATTGTTAGTGGCCCCTTAACTCCTTCCCTTGTACCCTCTAGGCTCACCCGCCAGTCCTTCTTCCGCACCGAGAAGCTTTTTACCTTTGCAATCTCCTCCAATTTTGTTATAATTTCTGACATGGGTGCACCCGAGATGAATCTCACCTCGTCCCCTATCTCCTCAAACAGCCCTGACAAGTTGAATCCCCTTGAGAATGATATGATATCAAATGCATTAAGGCTTGCTGGGCGTGGGAGTGACCCACGGAGCCTCTGGCGCTCCTCCGATGACAACGTGGCAGGGCAGGATGCAACTGATGAGTCTGACTCCGACCCTGAATCACCACCATCATCCTCTTGTGGAGGTGGAGGTGGCAATGGTGGAGGAAGAGGATCAGCAAGCCCCATGTCCAGCACATCATTCTCATCATCCATCACGTTGTGCAGCTGGTCATCCTCAATATAGAACTTGACTGGCCGGAAACCTTTCTTGAACCACCGGTTCTCCATGACCTCCGGCAAGGTGATCCTCGTGTTGGGGTCTGTATCAAGAAGGCGCATCATCAAGCTGGAAAGGTCCTTGGAGAACCACCTTGGACACCGGAACTCGCCCTTGTAAATCTTCCGGTACATGGCCATGACATTCTTGTCATGGAAAGGGAGGTATCCGGCCATGAGCACAAAGAGGATGACACCGCAGGACCATACGTCCACCTTGGCGCCTTCGTATCCGCTGCGGGATAGCACTTCGGGGGCGACATAGGCCGGCGTGCCGCAGAAGGTGTGGAGCAGACCGTCGGGGCGGAGCTGCTCGGCGACCGCGGAGAGGCCGAAGTCCGAGACCTTGAGTTCGCCCCGCTCGTCGACGAGGAGGTTCTCGGGCTTGAGGTCCCGGTGGAAGACGCCGCGGGCGTGGCAGAATGCGACGGCGGAGACGAGCTGCTGGAAATAGCGGCGCGCCGTGTCCTCCTTGAGGCGCCCCTTGGAGACGCGGGAGAAGAGCTCGCCGCCGCGGACGAGCTCCATCACGAAGTAGATCTTGGTCTTGGTGGCCATGACCTCGAACAGTTGCACGATGTTCGGGTGGCGCACGCGGCGGAGAACGGCGATCTCGCGCTTGATGTGGGGGACGAGGCCGCTCCGCTCGGCCTTCTCCCTGTCCAGAACCTTGATGGCCACGCTCTCCCCGGTCTGCACGTGCCGCGCGTGGTACACCTTGGAGAAGGTGCCGTGCCCCAGGAGGCGCCCCAGCTCGTACCGCCCCATCACCAGCCCCCCGGCGCCGCCCCGCTTGGCGGCCGCCGCGGAGGAGGGGACCGGCCGCCGTGCCGCCTGCGGCGACGGGTCAGGCGGCGGCGGCGTTATAGCCGCCATCGACGACGGGCGGCGGTGGGGGAGGGGAAGCGAATCGACGAGATTAGGTGGAGCGGCCGGCCTCGGAGGGAGGCAGGCAGCTTAACGGCTCCGCCCTCTACGGTTCTTCTATCCCAGATTCTCAGTCTCGGGGTTCTATGGCTCTGGGAACACGGTTGGGTTCGAGAGGAGAGATTTTTTTATTTGTAAATTTCCTCGGTGCTTATGGCTTTATACCCTCACTGACAGCTTGACGGCTCCGCCCTTTACGGTATCACAGGTTCAGAGTCAAGTCTCGGGGTTTTATGGTTCTGGGAGTACTAGGGGCAGAAGAGAAGACGGTCAGGATTAATCTATTTTATTTGATATTGATAAGTAAAATTTATACTTAAAAATATTTATATTTGTATTGAAGAATATTTGTATCTATATTTGAGAATATTTGTATTCGTATTCGATTTGTTTTCTATGCCTATCGTCGGTAAACGGTGAAAAAACAGCAAAAACCGTTAGGAATTTGTTCTACCGAAATTTATTATAGAAGTTGTAAGGGGATATTCGTATTCAACCGAATTAAGTATATATTCGATTCGAATTCGTATCCGTTACGACATTCAATTCGTATTCATATTCGAGAACATTTGAATTTATATTTGTATTCATTTTAAAAATATGGATTCGTATTCGTATTTAAGACTATTTCATCGTATCCGACCTGTTTTCATCCTTTGGGAGCATGGCTAGGTCGGGGGGGACTGATTTTTTTCTTTCTCTTTTGTAGCATCGGTGCTTATGGCTTTATACCCTCACTATGTTCCGTGTATTGGGATGGGTTTGCAGTGGCTACGACAGATGGTTTTTGGTTAAAAAATAAATAGTAGTATTTGAAAGAAATGACTTTTAGAGTGGGAGTGCGAGCGGTAGGAAAAGTAAGGAAGATATGTGTGTGCGAGATAGGAGTGAAGTGTGTGATGCATCAATAAGCCTTGCTATATCCTCGAAGCAACGCAAAAGTAAGAGAAATAAAAAAATCGTTTCGAGAAACTGGGTGTTCATATCGGTTTTAAATGTCCTGTGTCGGCAATTGCTGAAAGGCATATTTTTTTAGGTTGCGGCTTATGATTTTTTGTTGTGACCTATAGTCTTAGGCTGTTTACAAGAGTGAGTATGGAGATATAGAGACTTGCATGCGATTTTAATTGATATAAATGAAGTCGTTATAATATGTACTATAATTAAATCATAGATCTTATTTTAAAAATATTCTATTTGAAAACTAGTTACTGAAAAAAAAAACACTTCATTAAACAAGCTTCTTTTGGAACCCGAAAAAATGTGGGCCGAAGTCTCTTCGTGCACAGCTTTTCCTTGCCCTTTGTTCGAGGATCGTGCGTTACGATTTGGTTTCTACTGCATATGAACTTACGAATACAGTTGCCAAGCAAAAGCAGAAGCAGATTGGAAAACATTAAAGGTTAACAGCTGTACAATAAATAAGTACATGTATTCTAAGCGACTTTCAGGTGGTGATCGGTTCGGCTGAAAAGCTCATGGCTTATGGCTGAAAAAACTGTAGCTGGCTGAAAAAAGCACTGTAGCTGACAGAGGCTTATTTAGCATAATTAAATTTAAAAAAATTTAAAAATATAAAAAATATGTTAGCCCATTACGTATAATACAAACAAATACAGAAAAAAACCGGCAAAAAAGCTCAACAAAAAGCCAAAAGTTCAGAAAAAGACGAAATTTATGAATAGTGAAAAATAAGTCAGAAGCTATAAGTCGAAGCCGAGTTGATCAGAGCCTCAAGACGCTTCCATTTCCTCTGAGGCACTAACGAAGGTTCACGCTTCACACGGTCGCAATAGTTGGCTTTGTATACTTCAATCCTAAGATCTGTTTGACAGCTAATATACAGGGATTCCCTGCGTTTATCAAATATGCTTTTTTTCCAGTAAATAATAAGTTGGCTTAAAAATATCAAAAATGACTTCTTGATAGTGACTCCTCTAATTATTGGAACTCTACTATGGGTCGTTTCTTTTGAGATATAGCTTTGGTTTATAGTTTTTAAATTATACCTATTCGTGAGAGATAGTATTCAGAGGAAAATAGTCGCATATAATTTTGACCCGTATAGTTAAACTCAATATAGTGTCTACTATAATCAACATGTAAACTCTAATTTTAAAAAATATATCGTTCAAAAGAAAATTATATAGTAAAAAATGATAAGCCAAAGCCACCCACCGTATGGTTTTGGCGATTTTTTTAGCATATTTAGCACTGTTTGCCACTGTATTTACAAAATGGTCGTATGTCTAGCGTGTTGACAAAAATAGCGTTTTTGCCATCTGTTAGCCGGGCGATAGAACATGTGGGCTGACGCGTAGCCGCTGCCGTCCCACGGACGAACGACAGGCGACCTACCTTCCCACCACCAGACGGCATGGGACCTGCCGTCCCACCACCAAGCGGCAGGTGATTAAGCCAGTTTAATTGCATGCCCTAATTTATTTTTTTGCTTACTATTTTTTGAATTTTTAAATATGGCAAATAAGCTCAAAAAATTACAAAATTTTATATGTAGCCTCCTAGCACAATGTACTTAGTTGTGTAATTTTTGGTAATTTTATCCATTGTGAATGTTACTAAAAAATTTGTAAAATTTTGATATTTGTAGGAGTTATTACATATAGCAAACGAGCTCTAAAAATTACAAAATTTTGGAGAAAGTCTTTTGATATAGCCATAGTAATCGTGTAATTGTTTGAAAATTTTATGTACTCTAAATTTACGATGTTAATTAGTTTTTTGAGAATTTTATGTACTCTAAATTTACCACGATAATTTTGTAATTTTTAGCTTATTTTCTATATTTAAAAATTCAAAAAATAGTAACCAAAAAAATAAATTAGGGCAGACAATTAAGCTGGCTTAATCACCTGTCGCTTGGTGCTGGGACGACAAGTCCCTGCCGTCTGCCCACGGGACGGCAGCGGCTATGCATCAGCCCACACGCGCTGCCGCCTGGCCACTGGACGGCAAAAACGTTATTTTTATCAATACGCTAGACATACAGCTATTTTGCAGATATAGTAGTGAACAGTGTTAAATATACTAAAAAGTCTGGTTGTAACGCTGTGTGCGCTTAATTCGCATACTATACGTCTATACGTACAGCTACATTTGGTCGGTTGATCGATTAGTCGAGGAATGGGATTTGAACCACATATCGGCAGAGTTTTTTATGTTTGCCCACAAGTTTTTGTAACTCCAACCTATTTATTGACTATGACCACTTAATCCCGCTACCCTTATCTTTTTCTCGAAGGGCTTTATGCTTTCCCTTCATCAAAGCCACTATAATGCTGTGGACGATACGATATTGTGTTTTCTCCTTTGCAAATGTTGAAAAAAAGAAGTCTATACAAATCTTTTGATTGTGCATCCCCACCATCTCTCATCGATTTTCCTCCTAAAAGAAATTTATTGAGCAAGTTGGTACCGTGGTTTTGGGAGTACCTTCGCGTGAATTCCCCATCCCCAAGGGCGTACGTAACAGAAGGCCTTGACAGCCTGCCAGCAGTATCCCAGATTGTCAGTCACGATCTACAGCCTCCACGCCCTGCTAGCATTGACCCACGCGTCAAAAGCGCGCTGGTTGAGCCATTTCTTCCCCCCCTCTTCATTTCCCGTCCGTTCTTACTTTCTCAAAAAGAAAAACCAAAACAGTAAGATTTTCTTTCTTTAAGCAAACGAAAGTGCACTAGTCCTTCACTTTTTACTAAGTGGCAAAGATCGTATTCTTTTGAGCTACGATTGATGACTGATATCTTTTAGCCATAGCTAATGAGTTTTGTTTGTGTTCTTTGAGACAATGATAGACGATAAAGACGTTAACATAGATAACACATACAGTTTTAAACTCGAGAAGACATTTGAAAAAATAGTCTCACTTATTTTGATTTTTAGAGAAATTAAAGTTAAAAGTAAAAAATAAGATAGGAACAAGGTTTGAATTGGAGGGATGGTGAGGTGGCGACGCGGGGCACAGGCGGTGGTCGAGCTGGCGGCGCGGACAGGTGGAGCTTTTCCGGCTTGGCGGTGAGCGTGAGCGAGCCAGGTCGATGTGACGCCTGCGCGTAGCTGGAATTTTCCACCCACCAGTTTCCAGGTAGCATAAACAAAACGAGCCCGTCGGGCGGCGCCACCCGCGAAACTGGGTCCAGCGGGCGCGACCGCGGCCCCAGCGGCCGGAAGCCGCGCGCGCGGGCGGCCGCGTGCTCGCGTGCACCGGCCGACGCCCCGCGCTCCCGTGGACCGCAAGATCCTGACAGACAGACGCATGCGCGAGGCAAGCAACCGAAACGTAAACGAAACATGCGCTTCACAGCTCACCGCAAACGCGCAAATACATCCCACGTCATGACACGGGTTCACAGTTTTCACTCTGGATCGAAGCTGCAGTGCCGTAACTCTTACTACCAACCGTTTCACTCTACACTTGTAAGCTGAAGGAGAAGACCAACGTTTTCAGAGGCCACGAGTCAAAACGCACACCATGACACCATACAGGGACATGCCCCGACCAAGCCTTTTGGGTTCTGATACGTACGCATCGAAAAGGACGGACACCAGAATGGGCGATGAAGACCAATGGGAAGGAATTGTTGAGGAACCGTCGCTGGCGACCAGTCCGAGCGATTCCTCTGTTTAGAACAAGAACGAATCAATCACACAATCACATAATAATAGATTGAACACACAGAGAGAGATAGAGAGAACTCCTGGTCTTTCTTTATTGCTTTCATTCATGTGTACATAATGAGGAGGGTCTAGGTCCCTATTTATAGTCTACGGTGGGGTGCCCAAATATGCCAGGACTCTTGGCCATGGGCCCAGTTTCCTAACACTCCCCCTTGGGCACTCACCCAACATGTTCATGCCTCATCAAAACTCCATAAAACCCAGTGGGAAAAATTTGGAGAAAGAGCACGTGATACATGTGATGCTGCGATGCACGAATTGCCTCATTAAAAACCTTGGTCGAGAAACTTCATGGAAAACTCGTCAAGGGAAAAAGAGTACAATTCACCCAACTTCATTCAGTCTTCAGGACTTTGCTCATTTGGGTACTTAACCTTCAGGATTAAGATTTAATAATGGGCTTGAGAGAATTCTCCCCCTGAATTCTGCACTTCTATAAGTCTTATCATTCCAATCCCTCACACGCACCTTTCATAGCTAGATGCGGGGAGTGACTTAGTGAACAAGTCTACATGACTTAGTGTGCAGTACTTTAATCTTGTCCATCTTTGCAATTCATGAGCATAGAGGAACTTGGGGTTGATATGCTTACATAGCCCATCTGCACTAGTGCAACGCAAGCTGCATTATCTTCATGGATAATTATGGGGGTTTGCACAATGTTCATTCCACATGGCTGCTGGATGTGGTGATCCGTTCAGCGGAACCAAGCGCACTCTCGTGCGGCTTCATACAGTGCTATAATTTCTGAGTGGTTCGTCGAAGTAGCTACAAGGCTTTGCTTAAACGATTTTCATGAAATTGCAGTTCCACCACACAGAAATACATAGCCTGTTTGCGACTTAGCGGTATGTGGGTCAGACAGGTACCCAGCATCTGCATAGTCAATCAAGTTCAGATCTTGATTCTTTCTGTAAGACAATCCAAGGTCTTTGCTTTCTTGGAGGTATCGGAAGGTGTCCTTTATGCCCTGCCAATGCCTTTTGGTGGGCTCTGCACTGTACCTTGCTAAAAGGTTCACGGCAAATGCAATGTCCGGTTTAGTGCAGTTTGCTAAGTACATGAGTGCTCCCACTACACTCAAGTATGGGAATTTCGGTCCCAGGACTTCCTCCCCCTCTTCCCTAGGTCGGAAAGGATCTTTTTCTTGCTGTAAAGACCTCCCGATCATCGGTACTTTCGATGGGAAATGCCTTCTCAAAGCCAAACCTTTCAAGCACCTTCTGGGTGTAGGTCGACTGATGTACCAAGATTCCTTCAGGGACATGCTCAAGCTGCAGGCCTAAGCAGAACTTGGTCTTGCTCAAATCTTTCATTTCAAATTCTGACTCCAAGTAGGAGCTTGCTTCTCTTGCTGTCCCGATGATATTCAGATCATCTACATACACAGAGATTATACAGAATCCATTCTGGGATCGCCGTATAAATACACAGGGACAGTCTTCATTGTTCGTGTAGCCTTTCTTGCAGAGAAAGTCGCTCAAGCGATTATACCATATTCTTCCAGATTGTTTCAGTCCATACAGTGACTTTCTGAGTTTCACACTGTATAGATTTCTATTTGCTCTGTCTTGGTTCGGGAGAGGTATTCCTTCAGGGACTCTCATATAGATTTCCGAATCCAAGTTACCATAAAGGTATGCATTCACAATATCCATCAATTTCATTTCTATGTTCAAGTTTACTGCCATTGAGATCAAATATCTAAAGGTAATTCCACTCATGACTAGGGAGTAGGTTTCTTCATAATCAACTTCAGGACGTTGAGTGAAACCTTGGGCTACTAGCCTTGCTTTGTATCTCACTACTTCATTCATTTCTCTTTCGAACAAATACCCACTTGTGCCCTACGGGGTGCACATGGGGAGGCGTGCGGCATACGGGCCCAAACACCTCTCTTTTTGTTCAGAGACAGCAATTCAGTTGCTATTGCCTTCTTCCAATCTTTCCAATATGATCTTTTCTTACATTCAGCGAGCGATGCAGGCTCAGGATCAAGATCAATGATGGAGGCAATTTTCTTTGCGAAGTAGATATCGATATTAGCTGTTGTCCTATTCAGGGACTCTCCCGTGTGCACATAATTTATAGCTATTTCTTCATGAGTTGCTACTTCTGGAGCGATTGCTTCTTCTGGAGCTTCACCTTGCGCATCGCTTCTTTCAATTGCGGTGGCAAGTCCCTTTAGTTTTTCGGCTCCGATGTGTGCGCACACATCCATGCCGATGGGGATGTTCAGATCCGGTATGCCCTTTTCTGAAGGTGTCATACTTGTGCCAGGTCTCAACTGGCTCCCCTTCTCATTCTGAGGGACTTCAATGATCGGCTGTGATAAATCCCTCTTATCCTTCTTCACCAGGCGTCCCCGGTTACTTAGGATTCGAGGAACCGGAGTTCTCGTCCTCTTTTTTATTTTTCTGAGGCCTCTGGACGAGATTAGGGATACCTTCTGCTTTCTTTGGTATTTCAACCCTCTCCGGTGCAGTGCGTGCAGGCACATGCGACTTAGTCACGCTCTTCAAATCACTAAAGTGATCAGGCAGCTGATTTGCTAATGCTCACAAATCAATTGTCTTCTGGACTTCTCTTGTCTTCTGGACTTCTATTGTCTTCTGGACTTCTCTAGTGCGCGGGTCATCTGCATGGATTCCCCAGGCTTGCCACGTAATTTCCCGACATTCTCCATCAAGGGGTTGATTTCCTCCCCCTAATGTTGGGAAATTTTCGGTGGTGACCCTTGCGCTAGTTGCATAGGTGAATGGATGTTGTAGGCCGAAGGTCTAAGGTTGATGAGATTCGCTGCATGTAGGACTGCGGGTCCCCGACATGTAGCTGGCAAATTACAATTATGCAAGAGGGGTCAGGCAATAAATTTAATTTTCTTAATTAAAGTCTCTGCCAAACCATTCTGGGTATGGACATGCGGTACCGAATGCTCAACTGTAATTCCCATCGCCATGCAATAGTCATCAAATACATTTGAAATAAATTCTTCGGCATTGTCCATTCTAGTGGACTTGATCAGAAACACATTTCTGATACAAATGATCTGCGAGATCAATTTGGCAAAGGCGTGGTTTCTTGTGGATAACAAAACCCACATATGACAACTTCGAGGAAGCGTCAATGAGCACCATAAAATACTTAAATGGCCCTGAGATGGGCTTAATGGGACCGCAAATGTCTCCCTGGATGCGTTCCAGGAATGCAGGGACTTCATCCTTCACTTTCAGAGTGGAGGGTCTAGTTATTTGTTTCCCGGTGGCACATGCAGGGCACACAAAATCTTCATGATTCGAGAAATTTTTTGATATTAATATTTTGCCCATGCGAATTATTTATTATGTTTCTCATCATCATAAGACCTGGGTGGCCTAATCTGTCATGCCAAAGACAGAATAGTTCAGAGCTTCTAAACACTGTCTTCAGAACAGTGTACGCTGCAGGCGCTTTAATATTGGTATAATATAGCCCAGTTTCAAGTGAAGGAAGTTTTTCTAATATTCTTTTGCATTTTCTTCGCGCTTCGTAATGAGCAGGTATTCCTTACCGTACTCTTCTTTGGTCTCAACGTGGAAACCATTGGCGCGAATATCATTAAAACTTAGGAGAGTTCTAGTCGATTCTGGGTACAATAAGGCTTCTTCAATTACCAAAGTTGTGCCCATTGTGGCTCTTCCTGAACCAATTATACATGCATCGCTTCTGGCGATTGTCGTAAGGCTGCCAATGCTCTTACGAATCGACTGAAAATACTCAATCTCTCTTAAGATGATATGCGTTGTGCCGCTGCTGGCTAAGCACACTTCCTTCACAGGGCGCTACACGCGTTCTAACATAGGGTATTTATTGACATGCATGAGAAAGCAATCAGCACATAAAATAAAATACACCAATATCAGAACATATCATGCCATCATAAACTGAATAAATGAATAAATTATTCCAAAATCATCCAACCATCACGAGAAAATAACAATTCTTAAGTACCATCCATGCAAATTCTAACATATTCTTCCACACAAAATAAATGACAATTAAAGTCTAGATGCATTCTGTGCACTAGACTTCTTCTGCTATTCTCTTAGGGGTGACATTCTCTTCAAGAGAAAACATGGCGTTGACTGCTTCTAGGTCGAGAGAGGTGCTGCTGTTGTAATGGTCTCAAACACCATCAGCGCGGGTAGCTGCTCAGAGCGCTCCCCCTCAACCGATGCAGAGTGGGCTTCATGGTGCCCTTTGCCATCCCATTTTGGCTTGCTAGCCTTATTCTCACGTGGAGCATCTGATTTGCCTTTCTGGGCTGCGGCCTTACCCTTCTTTTCATTAAGAGCTTTTTGCACCTTGTAGCTCCCGGCGTTGGCTTCATGGCCAGCGGAGCTCCCAGGTGGCTGAGTGACGTAGTTCTTACGGAGAACTTTGTCCTGAGCCTCCGCAACTTGCATCATATCAGTCAATTCGGCGTATTCCTCATAGCCATCTTGATGATAGTTGCGTGCGGATTGTGCTACATTGGGGTGGAAGGTTTTTTCTCAATTTTCTGTATTGGGGTACAAATCCTGTGCGAAGCAGAATTGTATTCCTTGACCGTCTTAAAGTCGGCAAACCTCAGTCTGATCCATTCCTACTCTGCTTGAGGAAGAATGGTGTACTTTAGCCTCTCGAACTTGCTTCTTGAGTGCGGTCCAGAGTGCTAGCGCGCTCTTCTCCGCCATATACTCATTCTTGAGAGTGAGACAGAGGTGATGCCTGAGAAAATGAAGTGCCTGATCATTCTCCTTAGGTTTGGGTTGAGCGTCATTCAGTTCGCTAATCCCAATAGCTGCGCGGAGCTTCCGGCCCCCAAGTACAATCTCGATATCGGATGCCCATGTCAGATAGTTTTGGCCATTCTGGGCCAGCTCCTCGAACTTCCAGTTCGTGATGCTAGTCATCTAAATGTGTATAAGTCTACTGCTGGTAGACATGCACGGAATAATTTACTGCGGGTAAACAAATGGCACAAAAGGTTTTCGTAATGTTCCAGAATTTTCTATGCATTTTCTATAATTTTACTGCTAATTTCAGTGATTAAAAGCAATTTTCAGCAATTACAATTAACCAAAACAGTAAATAAATACAGAAAATACAGAGAATAATAAATGGCATAAATAAATAAGCTTCAAATGCTAAAAATAATTCAAAAATCGGATTCCCGAGGCCCTTTTATGCAAGAATATGAAATTTCTGCAATTTCTGAGGGTTTTTACGCAAATTTTCAGTTCAGAGAAAGATTCGCGTAATTTTCTGATTTACCGAGGGGTTTTCTGCAAAATTCTGGACCCACTCGTAAATTTGAGGGCTTATACGTAATTTTCAGAACTACGAGGCCTTTCCTGCAAAATTTGGGGCTCAAATGCAAATTTTAGGGGCTCATCGGTAATTTCGGGAACTCAGAGGGCTTTTCTGAAAAATGTCCGCCCCCCGACCGGGCCACTTTCTCCGCTGGCCCATTTTTCTTTTTCTCTCCCCCGGGCGGACCATCTCTCTCCTCACCCGCGGCCCATTTGGCCCATCGGCCTGGCCGGCCCGCCGCCCGGTTTATCCTTTGGGGGTTAGGGTTTCCCCCTTTACCTAGCGGCGGCGGCGGCTTATCCCGGGCGACTTCGGGCGCGAGGGCGGTCACGGGTGGCTGCCGGCCGGTGGACAGGCGAGGCGGCGCGCCGTCGGGTGAAGCCGGCTTCGGGGCGGCGGTTCGGCGGCGCCGTCGTGGGGAGAGCGGCCGGCGACGCCATGCGGGGCGACCAAGGAGCGCGCATGCGGGCAAGGGTGTCACGGGAGCGGCGGCCCGAGCTTGGCTCGGGTGGGGCAGAGCGGCCGGGTCAAGCCGGCGGCGCGAGCGGCTGGGGCCGGTGGAGGCGCCGTGTGGAGCGCCGCGCAGGTCGCGGTGGCTAGCGGGCGCGGGTGGCGCGCGGGGAACCCAGGCGGGAAGGTCACGACTGCGGCGGCGGGCCAGCGCGCGCGCGCGGGCGCGGCGGGGAAGCCGAGGTGGCGTTCGGGCCGGCGACGGCGGCAGAAAACCCGAGCGGGCGGCGCGCGGGCGCATGCGGGCGCTGGCGGGGCCGCGGCCGGGGGCGGCTCGTTCGGGGCCGAAAACCGACGCGGCGGGCCGGGGCCGGTGGCGGCGCGTTCGGGCACCGGTGAGGCGATGGCGGCCGGCGTGCTGGGCGCGTGCGGGCGCGGGAAGGCGGCGGCGACCGGAGCCAGGCGCGTGCGGGCGCGAGGACCAAACGGCGTCGGCCAGAGCTGCGGGGTGCGCACGGGGCCGACGGCCATCCGTGCGGGGAAGCGGCAGCGTGCGCGGGCCGGTGGCCATGCGGGAGCTGTGACGGCCAAGGTGGCGGCGTGAGGCCGACCGCATGCGGGCGGTGGTCGTCAATCCGGCGGTGGGGGCCAGCGGCTCCCTGGTGGCTTCAGCCGGAAGCCGAGGCGACGGCCCATGCGGGGGCGCGCTACCCGGTGCTAACTCCGGCGACAGCGGCAGCGGCGCCCCGTGCGGGGGGCGACGGCCCGTGCGGGGGCGCGCTATCCAAGGCGAGCTCTGGCGACCGGCGGTGCTGTTACATGCGGTGGCCATGCAGGGCCGAATCATGCAATTTTTTTTTCGTACCATGGTCATGCAGGACCGAACAGAGGAGGATGCAAAATTTCCTTTTTTTTTCATGCAATGATTGTGCATAATCAAACAAAATCAAGCAAAATTTCATCTCCAATCTACGATGCAATCAACATCTACCCCGTTTCGCAATCTACCGATCGACATTGTGCCGGCGATTTCAGATCTGCTCGCGGTAGATTGGGGCGGATTTGCATCGTTTCTAATCTACAGTGCAATCAACATCTACCCCGTTTCACAATCTACCGATCGGCATTGTGCCGGCGACTTCAAGTCTGCTCGCGGTAGATTAGGGCGGATTTGCACCGTAGAATTTCAATCTAGAACGCGAAAAGAAAATACAGATTCAAAAGCGATCTAGAAAATTCAATCTGTGCTTCGATGATTACCTCGTTCACCAGAGCGAAGTCGTGCTGATAACGTGTTGAGGAACCGTCGCTGGCGACCAGTCCGAGCGATTCCTCTGTTTAGAACAAGAACGAATCAATCACACAATCACATAATAATAGATTGAACACACAGAGAGAGATAGAGAGAACTCCTGGTCTTTCTTTATTGCTTTCATTCATGTGTACATAATGAGGAGGGTCTAGGTCCCTATTTATAGTCTACGGTGGGGTGCCCAAATATGCCAGGACTCTTGGCCATGGGCCCAGTTTCCTAACAGGAATATCGCGGTCTACCTGCGGCACAGACGCCAGGGTCAGTCATTGGCTTCCACAACGGGACAAACATGTAGTGGGAGTTCTCTTCACGGTTTTTCCTGCTACGACGTGACCTGCCTGTAAAGCCAAGACAGGGACTCCGTAGACTCGACAATTTTCGGCTAATCAGAGAAACCGGAAGGTGATTACAGTCGAGCGTGTCTCGTACCTGTAGCACCGCGGGATGCTAGCTATCAAGGCAGGCACAGGTTTGTCAGTTCAGCAACTGTTTAGATAACTTCTCCAAGGAAATTTGGATGTCTTGTGTTTAGCAACCTCACATGATTGATTGCGAACCCGCTGCTAAAGGATTGTTAATGGCAACAAAAGGGCAAATAGTGTTTTTCTAAATTTTCTTTTAAGGACAAAAAAATCTTTCACTCTAAAGTTAAAGAGATAAGAAGATCAGATTTCACAAGTTACAACAAAGCAACAACCCAAAACCACAAAAATGCCGAGCACTGCACCTGACCAATCTAACTGGTGGTAAGCTGGCGGTCCGACCAACTATTAGGGGACGATCTGACCAGCTGCCGTTCTAACGGGGCCCAGGAGCGGTTTGACTGCTCTCTGTTCCCTGAACAAAAAATTAGCCCGAGTCCAAACCACTTTTAATGCAAACTTTACAATCCATGATCAAATGAGATTAAACTTTGCACGCACATTATTGAGCGTCTCAGGAATCTATTCCAACCAAGAATCAGAATGATTTTGCCAAAGTCCCAATCTTTCTTCAAAACATGCAAGATTGCACCAAAATTAGATAAATCTTAAAAACTTAAGACACAACTTACTCGTAGGTTAAGAACAACCAAGATGACTTTAGATATATTCCCACATGTCACAGTAAATAAAACCAATCAGCGAATCAAAGTCAAAACCCTCATATCATGATTTCTCAAGAAGGGATCCAAATCATGTAAGAACCGAGTAACTTCAAAATCTTACATATCACAGTGACTAGATGGGTGAGATTTGATCTACATGAGTCATTTCCATAACTTACACGTTTTTAACACCATCAAGATCAATAATGGGAGAGAAGAGATAAAGAATCAACAAGAACAAAAGCAAATCAACCAAGACAAGAAGAACTAATGAGAGATGAACAAACTTGATTATATTGCCATTTGAGGATGAAAGTTTTATAACCACTCCATAAGGAGGACAAAAAAATAGACCACAACATTTACACTTCTATCTAAAATCCTAACCCTAAGACAAGAATGGTTAGTATACAAGCCTCCACCCCATCCACTAAATAAATGGAGCAACCAGCCCACATCTAATCCTAATAAATACTATCTAGTAACACAATTGGGGGAAACCCGTTAACCCAGACAACACGGATTTTACCGTTAATCCCACATGATACGGGTTTTACACATACTAACTCATGCACGCTTTTCAAAACACATGGGCAAGAAACTGCTAAGTCTTTAGCCTTTGATCCACTTGATCTTCTCAATATCTCCTTAACCTAAACCGCTTTCTCAAATGCCGCTCAAGCGCCATGATTTTGATCCAACAAAGTTTTTGGTATTTGGTAAACTACCAAAATACACTTACCTTGACACGGTCTTCACCTTCCTTGCAAGCAATTGCCATACTTGCTACGTGTAGGTGCACCAATGGCTTATTACGTGTCAGCAAGTCTCTCCCACTCCTGTTCCACCAAACCACGTCTCACTTGGACCGACCAAGCCACTTGGTGTAATCCGTTGCTCGAACCTTCCTTTTAACATTCCTTGCCTTCTTTATGTCATACTCGAGTTCAACCATCTCACTCAGTATTCATGACCGTTCTGGACCTTGGCTCCTCTATGAGCGTAATCCTAATCCTCACTATTGATCATAGTTGACTCAAATCTTCCTGCACATCCAAAGACAAAGAAATCGTTCTTCACAACTTGACCCACGTTAGCTCAGACATGCTTCATACAACATGAATACATAGACCTAGTACCAAATTACTTAATCCATGACCAAATTCCCAAATTTTAGAACTCACTGCTATAGGATCAAGGATAACCGATTAGACGGGGGTGAATAGGAAGTTTTTAAATTTTCTTATCTTTTAATTAATTCTCTACAATTTAATACAACAAGAGAGTAAAGCACTTAATACCTACACAATTCTAGTCAAGTAGAGAATCAACACTAGCTCTATCTCAAATAAATGATCACAATTAGAGTAGCAAATAAGAGCTAGAAGGAATAGAAGAGGAAACAATTACACTCCATGTTTTACCGTGGTGTTCGGAAATTTGCCGGTTCTCCAAATCCATGTTGAGGTTAGTCTAAACGAATTGGACCAGCTCTACAAATTAAGCCGAAGCACCTCCAATCCACTAGTAGTGGCTCTTCCCCGCTCCGAGTAGGTGAGCTTCAATCTTCACACAAACACTGGGCCTTCTCACAAATTCTTTGAGAAGATCACTGATCAACTTCCACTTAATCGTCCAGGTGCCGGCAAGCACCAAGAGTAATAAACCACGGGCTTCACTTGATTGCAAACTAGTGCCAAAGGATCAAACTAATGAATGCTATGCACCTTTTGGCTCAACCACCTCAATTGAATGCACAAGGAGTAAAAGAGGTGTGGAGTGAATGCTCAATGCTCAAAGATGTTCAATGGGGGACTCTAACATCTGTCCTTGAGCAGTGGTGCGGGTATTTATAACCCCCACCAACCAAAACTAGCCATTTGTAACAAATTCTAGAAAATTCAGGACGAGCGGAAGTATCGCAGGCCAATGGCCGGTGCTTCCGCTCTGACTTTGGCGCGCCAGAATGGCTATGTCAGAGCCTCTGAACTAGCCGTTAGAAAGTCGGCGCGGAACTACCACTATTATAAATCCGGTACTTCCGCTCTGCGATAGTTACAGGAAGTCGGCGCGATAGTACCGCTTGGGCCAGAACCAAAAGTTGGCGCTCTCTGGAAAAAAAGGTTTCGCCCTTCCCACCGGACCTTCTGGGCTCCGAAAGTACCGCTACATACAGCGGAACTACCGCTTCCAATGGTAGTTCCGGTGTTAAACCACCGGTACTTCTAGATTTCGCAATCCTTAAAACTCACCCGGAGGGTGCTCTCTGAAAAAAGGCTTCGCTCGGAGGCCGGTACTTCCGGTTGTCTAGATAGAGCACCGAGCACTCCGGGAGTGCTCTCTGGAAAAAAGGCTCCGCTCAGATTTTCGGAGCTTCTGGGCGCCGGAAGCTCTGCGATAGTTCCGACGTTAAAAACTCCAATACTTCCGGTTTTTCAGACAAAGCACAGATTTCACTTTTAAATCAGATTTTTAATGAATGCATGATCCTAATTTGATCCAAATGGCACAATAATTATGCTATCAAGCTACTTGCCATGATCCCTCTTTGTGGTACGATATTTAACCTATAATCTGGCTTTCCACCTTTTCTCCTAAGACCGGTAAAAATAAAAAGTGGATCCTATTCTTAGTATACTTGTCTTTAAGCCATTTTTGATTTTCACATTGATCCTTTACATGCTTCTTGTCATCCACTTAAGGATATAACCTTTTAAACACTCATTAAAACACATTAGTCTCATATTCTCATAGATTCATTAATTACCAAAACCATTTTTAAGGGCCTAGATGCTTTCAACTACCGAAAATAGAAGTTGGCCAGTCTAACCGCTCAACTGAGCCGCCCGGACCGATTTGCCTAGTCGCTCTAATCGCTCAACCAAGTTATTCAGACTACCAGAAACTCCACAAATATAAATCTTTCACAATTTGAATTTCAACTCCACAAACATTGACAATGGTTCATTACAAATAATTCTAGACTTTTTCATATGGTCTGTCAATCTTTCCATTAATGAACACATTAGCAATTTCTCAAAAAAAATGCAAATTTGAGTTGATTTTGGAAATAGAGCGAAATTTTGTGAAAGAAATCTCAAATGGTCAAAAAGAAACGTAGAAGCCAAAAATAACCTTGTGAGCAAGAAATGGAAAGAGGTAACCAGATAGAACAAGTTTTCCATTAAAAAACTTCAACTTTATCAAATAAATTTAAAAATCTCACTCTAGATCCATATCCAAGAACAATTGATCTATTCGACCTGGTCATAGTGACTTGATTTTTGCCTAAATTGGTTGTCCTTGGGCTTGGATTAGTATACCATCTGAATCTTTCAATAGGGATAGTCAACCCCATCAAAGATTGGTGACTTGATGGAATACTTGTCTGAAGTCATGGCTTTAAGACCGATTAAGATCTATAAAAAGAGCTAATTGAGCTCCGATACCACTTGTAGGACTAGCAATGGCAACAAAGGAGGGCAAATGGTGCATTCTCAAATTTTCTCTCAAATACCAAAAATCTTTCACTCCAAAGCTAGAGAGCTAAGAAGATCATATTTCACAAACTATAACCAAACAATAATCCAAAACAGCGAAGATGCCGAGCACTGCACTTGACCGATCTGACAGGTGGCAAGCCGGTGGTCTAACCAGCTACTAGCTAGTGGTCCGACCGGACCAAGGAGCGATTTGACCACTCCCCTATTCCCAAAACAAAAAATCAGCCCAAGTCTAATCTACTTTTTGTGCAAAGTCCAAAATCTATGATCAAATGAGGTCAAATTATGCGCACACACCTTGCTAAGGGTCTCAGAAACCCATTCCATCCAAGGATTGGGATGATCTAGGCCAAATTCCAACATTTTTTCAAAACATGCAAAGTTATACTAAAACCAGACAAATCTAAAAAAAAGTTGAGAGACAACTTGCTCATGGATTAAGAACCAAGATGACTCTAGATGTATTCCAATATGTCACGGCAAGCAAAACCAACCGAAGAATCAATGCCAAAATCCAAATATCACGATTTCTCAAAAAGGGGTCCAAATCATGTAAGAATCGGGCAACTTCAAGATCTTGCAAGCAACAATGCCTAGATGGATAAGATTTGATTTACATGAGTCATTTTTATCACTTATTGTCATTGGCACTAGTAAGATCAAGAAAAGGAGAGAAGAGGTAAAGAGCCAACAAGGACAACTGGAAATCAACTAAGACAATGGTTTATGAGAGATGAATAAACTTGATTATGCTACTTGAGGATGAAGATTTTATAGCACACCATAATAATCGCTCCTTCTTTCTCAAACCCTAACCCCTAACTTAAGAATGGTTGAAATGGTTAGCATGCAAGCCTCCACCCCATCCACTAAATAGACAGAGCAACCAGCTCGCATCTAATCCTAATAGATACTATCCACTAGCATAATTAGGAAAAACCCGTTAACCACACACAACACAGGTTTTACACTCACACTTAGCTCATGTATGCTTTTCAAAGCACGTAAAGCTCGAACCCACTAAGTCTTTAACCTTTGATCTACTTGATATTTTTAGCATCTCTTTGACCTAAACCGCTTTTCCAACACTGCAATTTTGATCCAACGAAGTTTTTAGTATTTGGAAAACTACCAAAATACCCTCGTCTTAATCCGATCTTCACCTTCCTTGCAAGCAATCGCCATGCTCACCATATGTAGATGCACGAATGGCTTGTCACGTGTCGGCAAGTCTCTCCCGCTCCAGTTCCACTAGATTACTCATCATTTAGACCGACCAAACCACTTGGTGCAACCCGTGGCTCGAATCTTCCCTTCAACATTTCTTGCCTTCCTTGTGCCATGCTTGAATTTAACCATCTCACCTAGTATCCATGACCATTCTGGATCTCAGTTCTTCCATGAGCATAGTCTCAGTCCTCGACATTGACCATAGTTGACTCAAAACTTCCTACACATCCAAAGATAAAGAAATCGTTTTTAGGCACACGTTTTTGATAACTTGACCCACGTTAGCTCAGACACATTTCATGCAACATGAATACATATACTTAGGACCAAATTACTTAATCCACAACCAAATTCCTAAATTTTAGAACTAACAATCGAAAATAGAAGACTGCCGGTCTGACTGCTCAGCCAAGCCGATTAGACCAATTTGCTCGTTTGCTTTGACCATTCGGTCAAGCCGGTCAGATGATATGGTTGGCTGGTCTGAGGGCTCCGCTTAGTCAGGCAAACCGTTGAAATTGAATAGCAAGCAAAAATGTAAATCTTTTACAAATTTGAATTTTAACTCCACAAACATTGACAATGATCCATCACTAATAATAATGTACTTTCTCACATTTCCCTCCGCGAATGCCAGTGAAAGGTCGTCTTTTGGTAACCTAAATCAAATTCCATTGTGCAATCATTAAACTAAATCATTTCGCTCTGATGATTGATTGCCAGTTATCTATTAGGAAATGCTAATTTGTTTGTCCCTTATTTCTAAGAGAAAGACTAGAAAACACTATAGCGCTAGATTTGTTTCCAACGAGACAGGTGGAGACTAAATCATTTCCAATGTATCAACGGCATCAGGTGCTCCCATCTCCCTTTCCCCATCCGTGTCTCATGCTTCCTCTTCACGCAGTCAACAAAACCACCCATGTCTTTCCCCCCTCTCTCCCCACTTGCAATCCACCACCGGCAGTGATAGATCTCGTCATTGGCAACCATAATATGAACCTTGAGCTCCCTCGGGTTCGATTCCGTTGGATCTGGCATCGGAGAAGGAAATCCGGCTCTCTCGCTACGGGTTCACCTTTCCCCCCAGCATAGAAGGAGGTTGAGAGTGGGGTGAGGCGGCGACTCGACGGTGGGCGGCGGTGGGGGGGGGGGAGGAGGGCAGTGGCAGCGACGACTATAGTAGTTAGGTTGGGCAGGGTAGCACGGCAGGAAGGGGTTGGGGGCTACGCGATGAGGCAGCGATGGCGCCGCCGGCCGTGGGTGGTGGTGGAGGGGGCGGTGGAGGAGGCGCGCAGAGCTGCCTAGGGCGGCGCTGCGATGGTAGCCATGACGAGGTACTCTTTCTCCATAAAACTAGCATGAAACCACCCTATACTGTTGAAAGTAGTTTTAACGGTATACCATTGGCTAGCTGCTCTCTATTTCTAAACCACGAATCACGCACCCACAAAAGGATTCCACTTTATTCAATTCTGTTTTGATTTGGGGTAGTAGTTCCAGAGTGAGATTACGCCCAGGTAGCATTGGTGGTGTTCTTCATCATTTGTCGTTACAGGCTATCTCTGTTCTTCATTTTCTCCTAAAAAAAGACATTCATAACATTTTGATCACAACCTCAAGCTGCTTCCTCCGTTCATAACAAGTGTTATTTCGAATATTGACACGGGAAACCAATTTCTCTCCTAACATATTGTAAAATATAATGCATTTGTAACAGTATGACAGTATTTTTAGACTGGCGCATTCATGTCATTTTCATATAGCTGATCTAATTATTCATAGACATTACTAGTTGAGGGTAAAAGACTTTCACTTCACATATCTTTTTAGAGGTTGTATTGGGTTATTTGTTCGCTGGGGCAACCTCGAGAGCATATGCTAGCGAAACCATAAGCCGCACAATTTTCTCTGCTTCCACCCTATATCCATGCAACTATCAGAGTTACCGACTTGATACTGATCCACATCGTGTCTTTTGTAAAGGGTTTGTCCTGGATAGAATTGAAATGATATTGCATCGTTCTGAACAGTCTATGTTTTACTAATCTTATTGCATCATACATCTGGGGCAAATATGCCATTTTAGCATAAACTTTTTCTTGAAACGAAGATTTTAGCAAAAACTTCGGACAAGGAAGAACGACACGGGTCTGGACACTGGACGGTGGACCTGGCGCCGTCACCGTCGTCGTCTACAGTCGAACTCACAAATTCCAAACTCCCGCTGCCGGCGAAACGCCATTTGCCTATTCGGCGAATCCTTCCGCTTCCTTCCTCCCCGCGGCCCGCCTCGCTTCCTCCCCAAATCCATCCACGCCCCTCCCCCTCGCCATGGCGTCCGACACCGAGGGCATAGCCGCCCTCTTCTCCGTGTACAACGACGACGAGGAAGAGGAGGGCGCCGACGAGCCCCAACCCCCTTCCCCGGCTCCGCCCGTCGCCGCGGCAACCTCCTCGCCGCCGTCACCCCGAACCGGAGGTGAGGGCTCTAACCCCAACCTCAACCCTTCCCCCGCGCCCCCGTCCCCTCCCCTCCCCGAGGAGCCGGCTGGCCGCAAAAACCGTGCGAGCCCCCACCCCTCGCCGGGGCTTCCTCCGCTGCCCTCGCGCCGCTCGTCTTCGCCTTTCGCGGTATCGTCCCCCTCCCCGCTCCGCCCCCCGGTGGCCGCGCCGCCGGCCGATCTGCCGCGCCCCTCGCGGCTCGGCGCGCTTGCTATCGTGGACTACGCGCACGACGAGATGGCCATGTCGCCCGAGCAGGAGGTAGAGCTGATGAAGTATGTGTTTAGTAATGCTGCGTGGAATCTGTTGGTTTTCTGAACTGATGTTGGTAGTTGCGGTTTGGTTACAGGATGGGGAGATCATGAGTGGCATTGGCGGATTGGGCTCGGATGCTCAGGTTTCTGAGGGTAAGCTCCTAACTTGTTGGACTGTATAATTGTTATCATGTGCTATGTTCGGTGGGGAAATTGCACATATACCCCATAGTTAGTAGGCACTTGTAAATTTGCCCTACACTTGAGTGGCCTTGTAATTTTACCCCATACTTGACATGCCCCCTTATTATTTTACCCCATTGCCCATTTAGTTGCTATTTTAATTTCGTTTTTTATTTTTTAGGGCAAGAAATGACATTAAAAAAATATTTTTACTGCATTTTCTAAACCTTTTTGTGCATCTGTACACACAGCTAAGAGAGGAGGTTCACCAATTAAAGGGTTTTACTGTCATTTCCTGTCCCAAAAAATGAAAAACGAAATTAAAATAGCAGCTAAATGGGCAATGGGGCAAAATAATAAGGAGGTATGTCAAGTATGGGGTAAAATTACAAGGCCACTCAAGTGTGGGGCAAATTTACAAGTACCTACTAACTATGGGGTATATGTGCAATTTTCCCATGTTCGGTATACATTGCTAATTTTTAGTAGACCAGTACAGATGAAGATGTCCAGCTAGTTTGCTGAAATTGTGATATTTAAGGATTTACTTGTTAAACGGTGGCATACTGGCATGGTCTTGGTGCTTATGGTTATGCTATTGATATCAAGTATCAATTTTCCACTATTTGAAGAAAATGAACAGTAGGTATGTTGAAATACACCAGCAATGACAGAAGGTGTGTCAGAAAACATAAAACTCTACTAGATTTATTCACGAACCCGAATGACGGGTGATGTTGTTACCTTGATATGTTAATTGCATCTTTTATTTCTTTTTCTTGTGTGTTTCGCTGTTAGGCTTATCTTAAAATAGCCATATTCTAAGCCTCTATTGAAGTAGGTAATATGAGATGAAACAATTAAACAAAGAGTTTTTATTAAGCTGGTTGTGCTCTTTATTCAGATGGTTCTTGTGCAATTATAGATCCTTGGCTTGTTACACTTTGGTGAACTTGATCTTGGTAGAGTTAGTATGTTATAAAAAAGTGTTATTCATATGGAAGGGAGGATCTCAATCTCTTCCTTTTGTAGTGATTCAATGGAAGAAAAGATGCGGTAATATTGGATTATGCTATAGTTGAGCTAATTTAGTTAGATCGTTGGCTAAAGGTTCTTTCGCTAGTATCCCACTTTCCTTATGTCGAATCTTTGTATTGCTTTTTTTAGTTAGATGACACACCCTGTGCTGTTGTATTTTTTGAAAATTTGAGGATTTTCTTCTTCTGCCAAGTGCTTGATGAGTGAAATATTGAAATAATTATTTCTTTCCCTATAAAGCATTTGTTGACAAGCATGCCCTGAAGAGGCGAAGACATAGCCAAAACACATGAAAGTAGAAAATGTTAGAGAGATTCTTAGGACCGTTTATATTGGCTTTTACTGATGGCTTTTAACTTTAACTTATAAATAGTAACAGTTTATAGAGAGCCGTACGGAGAAAGAGAAACTCGCGTGTAATTTTGACCGATATAAATGAAGTCATTACAGTGTGTACTTCAATCGACTAATAGGCTCCGGCTTGAAAAGACACCCCGTTTGAAAGCTAGGTACTATAGAAAAGCAGTTTTTAGAAGCCAATATGAATAGAGTTATTTTCATGTGTTTAGGCTATGTTTTGTTGACTACTAATAACCTCGGCAACAGATGTGTAGGTTCTTTAATCTTGTCCGCAGTACCATTGCTTAGTCAAACTTGGAAAGCTTTGA
This sequence comes from Dendrocalamus latiflorus, assembly GCA_017311315.1. Lineage (NCBI taxonomy): Eukaryota > Viridiplantae > Streptophyta > Magnoliopsida > Poales > Poaceae > Dendrocalamus > Dendrocalamus latiflorus. The sequence continues at coordinate 47,229,808 of CM029664.1, forward strand.
GCCGTTGACTATGGATTGTGCATCAGAGGTATCACAATGGTTTGAAATGAACATCATTTTACATAGACATATGACACGCTTTTAAGAATTTTGCATTTGTGAATTGTGATGATCAGTTAGTACCAAAATTGGATTTGCAGCAAAAGAATGCATGCCCTCTCTTTTATTGATATATAGTGGGAACTGGCAACTCTTGGTATTATGTTGGACTTGACTTCTGTTGATGCTTGATGGACATATTCCTGAGTCTTGACCTTTGTAGAAAAAGTGTTTAGTTAGTGTTCTCTTTACCTTTTTGGGCGAATTGAAGCGTTACAGCTTCTACACTTCCATCTAATATCCGACCTGATTTAAATTTTTATCCTCTTGTAGGGAACCTTGAAGAAAGAACTCTCTCAGGTATTGTCCATATTCTGACCCCAAATATTCAATCAGAAATGTCTCAGCATTCTGATGCACCTGAGCAGAACCAAGTAGGGACAGATGTGGCAATGGATGTAACTGGAACAGAAACTGAAGATGCTCAGGTGGAGGAAGCTGCTGATGTTTCTACTAATGTTCAGAATGACAATGCATTAAGTCGTTTCGTTCCTCCACCCTTGTCTACAAAGTGTTCTGTGGCATTACAGGTTATCTTTTTGACCAAAAGAATATTTGTACATGTTTCTTTGAGCATAAAAAACTTAATCACATTATACAGAATGCGCAGTTCCTTTTCAACCATATTGCTATCTATTGTGTTTGACAAACTCCATTATCTGAGTTAGAAATAATGAAAATATTCTGTCGACCTATTATAACTTATAACGAGGCACACCCTGACAACCATTTCATATATCTTTCACATCTCTTTTCTGCAACCATGATGTTATCGAGAACCGGCTATGCCATAGCTATATGTCACCTTTTCTATACTTCCCTTTTCTTTTCTTTAATGCAGAAATAGATGTCAATTTGTTCATGTGGCTAGTGAGTCTTGCCCTGTTGCCCATTTGTAATTTTTTTTATGAAAACTTTTGATATTTGGAAGCAATTGATTCTTTCTTGCACCATCATGTGGTTCTCTTTTCAAGTTTTGTGAGCTCATAACTCATTGTATCATCATGGCCTTTTCGTACCTGTTCTTTTTTTGTTGTTACAGCACATATCTCTTTAGTTTACTCATGGTCCACTGCTTTTCCTGCAGCAAAAGATTAACAAGTTCCTTGCATACAAAAGGGCTGGAAAGAGCTTTAATGCTGAAGTGCGCAATAGAAAGGACTACAGAAATCCTGACTTTTTGCAGCATGCTGTGCGGTACAAAGAAATCGATCAGATAGGGACCTGCTTCAGTAAAGATGTTTTTGATCCTTATGGCTACGATAAAAGTGACTACTATGATGAGATAGGTATGTTATAGTTATTTGATCCAATATGCTATCCTTTGGGCCTATGTCTTGTTGTTTGATAGATAATTGAAGAAGCTTCCCTTTTCTTTCAAAATGCTAACACCTATTTAATCATGTAAACAAAATAAATAAAACTTGCATTACGCCAGTCATCTGGGATGTGATTTCAATGTAACTGCTTTTATGAGTGCGTGCATGCTTCTAAGCCACATCCAATTCTATACGAGACTGCAGGTTGCTCAAACTTTTGAATAAAGCCATTTATAAGTCAAAAACCTTTGATTTAAGGCTTTTATTCCCCTGTGGAGTCACCTGCTGTATGCCCACATTTTGGCACCGCTTGCCACATTGTCATTTCTTTAGCCACCTAAGCAACCAAGTAGAAGATACCCAAATAGAAAGAATTCCTGTACCGGCAGTGAAGTTCGTACTAAATGACTGAACGAAGGTATCTGCTTGCAAGTATTATCAAGGTTGTTACAGGGCTCTGGCAAGTCGCGGCGAGACCGGGGGCATCTGGACACCTAGTCGACTACACGCTTGCCATAACAACAATTAAATGATAGTAATAAATACAAATAATATCTTATATGACCGAAAATTGAATAACCATGCAACATAATAGCACAAATTATCCAAATAATCATGCAATAGAGCTCAAGAGGTCCAAATCAGAAGAAATCATTGAAAGGGGTCTATTCATAATTTTTAGGAACTCTAAATGAGAAGAAATCTATTGAGGGAGAGGTCTATTCGTAATTTTCAGAAACTCTGAGGACTTAATCACAAAAAAACCAAAAAAATTGCCCCATCCTTTCAACCTAGCCATCAGCAATTGCATGTGCGACTGTGCGAGCCCGCACTTGCTTCTTAGTTTCTGCCGCCTCTTCCGCCGTTCACCGTCTCTTCCGTCGCCTCCGACACCACGGCCACTCAGGCACCACAGCCTCGACCTCACCACAACGACCTTGGCGTCACCCTGGACGCCTAGATGTCGCCCGGCACCGCCTAACTTCTCACGGGTTGGGTGATCGTCCACGGCGTCCCACTTTACCCACCAGGACGCCTTGATAACCATGAGTATGATCAAAGAGTTGCCGAGCTTAAAAAAACAAGAAAAAGAGTCAAATTGCACCTTCTCTAAATGCCTTTTCCCCCTGAGGTTGTCAAAATTATTTAAAAAAAGATTGATGCCTTACAATGGGCCTGATTGTCTATATTAGTGGTTTGTACATATAAAATCAAATGAGGTGTGTGGACAATTATAAAATGGTCTGGTGTGTGGTTGCTTTTATATTAATACTGGTAACTTGATGTTGCGTAACTTTGCGAAGGAGTCCATCAATTTTGAACTGAATTTAGAACTTAGAAATATGTTATTTATGCATATTGTGTGTATGCAGTTGCGAACAAGGGGTGTTTCATTTCTTTCTGCTTTGGTCTTATGCAAGGATATTCCAATCATGGTCTTTTATGTACCACCTATTTGTCTACAGAAGCTGATATGAAACGTGAACTGGAGAAGAAGGAACAGGAGAAAAAAAGAAGTCCGAAAGTTGATTTTATTACTGGGGGAGTACAACCTCAAGTTACATCAGTATCAAAGATTTCCGGTATGGCGTGCATTAACGAGTGGCATGCTTTATTTTGACAAATTATTGTTACCTATCTGGCAACTTTGTATTTCGAATATTCTGATGCTCATTGTATGTTTTGCAGCTGCCGTATCAGCAGCAGCTGTAGCTGGTGTGCCCATGGTTTCGGTATCGGCAGAAGGTGTACAGAAAGAGGCTAGGTCAAACAAGAAGTCAAAATGGGATAAGGTTTTTAATTCCCTCAATACATTTACCTTCTTTTGGAGTGTTGATCTTTAAGACTAACTTCTAGTTTCTTTTGTTTGCTAGGTTGATGGAGATATCAAGAACCCTGCAGCTTCTAGTGGACATGACAATTTGTCAGCAGCCGGTGTGTCTGCTGCACTTTTGACTTCTGCAAATGTTGGTGCTGGATATGCTGCTTTTGCGTAAGTTCTCTTGTTTCAGCACAATTGTTTTTCCTCTGTTCACATAATCCATTAGCATATATTGTTTCTTGCTGTAGTTATCTTCTTTCTTGCTGTTCTGCGGCTGGTCCAAAATGTACATGTCAACCAGATTTACCAATGGAAATGTTCATAGCTGTAGTTTGATTTTTATATGTTCATTTTACTTTAGAAGAAAACTACCTACAAATGTTCGTCATATTGTCAGGAGTGTGGTCTGGTCTTTTTGTATTTTAAAAGAAAACTACACAATGGTGAAATATTGAAATCGTTAATGATGCCTAAAATTAGTTGTGAAGAATTCAGCTTATTTTGTAACCATGTAAAACAGCAATATAACTGCATGAAGATTCGTTTACTTAAGCTGTATATCGTTTTATTAGAACAACTCGTATCAAGATAAATTGCAGCACCCCTTACTACTGTCCATTGTAACACAGATGTTTTAGTTTCAGGCAACAAAAGAGAAAAGAAGCTGAAGAAAAGAGGACCAGCGATTATCAGTCTGACAGAAGATCATAGCGCATCTCTTTTGTTTTTTGAGTTACGAATGTACGATTGGGAGGTTTTCAATCATATAGTTTTGTAATGTGCAAAAAAATCACTTAAAAATCGGTCCAAGTGACTTCTAAAAAAACCCATATTTGCTAACACGTATGAATGCTCGGCGTGTTAGCGTTTATCAAGCGTAAGTAGTTCATTATTATCCAAATCAATCCTCCTATATATTGGTTGATTGCTCGTATGACACGAGCCCTACAATCCAACCTCCAGTCCACTCATTATTTCCATGCGACTTTTCGGGAGTGTGGTCTGGTAGTATGGATGGTACGGATGGACAACCCGCTATGGAACAGTGTGTTGGATGTATCATGCATATGACTATATGAGACTATGAATGTGTACTGTACAGCAGTACAACCGTACGCGCCACGCTCACCCATCGCTAGACCGCTAGCTTGGCGGCGTATCCCAGGCCCAGCCGCTTGACCTCTCCCTGTAACCCAAACGGTCAGCATAACACGGAAAAGAAGCTGGATAGCCGCCTTCGAACACGATGGCTCGATGCTCCTACTGCACAGGCTCGAACCACCAACCGGCAAGGCAACCTGTCATCCCTGCCACTAATTATCAACCAACTTAACGCATGTCCATCAATTCACCACAGTGCAACATGTACTGATGTACACTAGCAGTAGATCGGGCAGCGCAGGGCAGCAGCTGCGAAGCAGCAAGTGATAAATTACTTGTTGATTGGAGGGACCCGGTCACAGACACAGTAACTAGGCTCTGCTCGCTGGTAAAAAAGAGCCTTTTCCTAGTCCCTATTCAAGGCCATGGGCAGCGGCAGGCGCGTTACTAGCACCACTTCCAGTAGCACGAGTGTAGCGGCGCACTGCATTGCATTACATCGGAGTCCGTGCAGCGCAGGCATCTCAGATCGCTTTCCAGTAGGGCTGGCCGGCGGGGGACGTCGGGTTGCTTCTTGACCTCGCGGCCGGAGGCAAAGGAGCCACCGGTGCTCGTGTGCGTGACCTTCTCTTCCCACGATACGGTCATATCATCCCACGCGCAGAACGGCGTCCAACGGTAACCTTTGTCCTTCTCACCTTTTTGTGTGGGTTTTTTTGGCTGAGATTGATGATTTTTAGTTTTAGTACGAATATTTGTGCAACAACTTGAATATTAATAAATCGCTTTAAAAATATTATCCTGATATATCGTTTCACAGCGAAAAAGCAATCTTATTTATTTGTTCAGAAGAAGTCAAATGTACCGTTCTTTTCGGCTTCTGGTTTATGGCTTAGCTGTAGTAATTTGTTTTTAAACATAGTATTTTTTAAAGATAGGATCTATAAATCAATTGTAGTATACACTATATCGACTTTAGATATATCGGTCAAAACCGCACGCAAGTGTTTTTCTCTTCGTACTCTCTTTTACAAATAACCAAAATTCAAAATTTTAAACTATAAATTATATATCAAAAATAATAACTTCATAAACTATAAACTTTTGAAAAGGAGACTTCTCTCCTCTATCCACTGACTACGAGTCAAGCAGAAAAACAAGGACATGTGCTGAGCACCATTTTAAAAAAAAATTACAATGGTAGTTTCGTGTACCCCAAAATCCAAAATCCCTTTGCTTCTGAGGGGTCAATGCCTCAATGATAGTTTCGTGTACTCCGTACTACCGACTCCAGAAAGATAACCTTTCCCGTTTTGCACATTACGGCGGGGGTTAATGGTACAGTAGAAACGTTTGCTGTTGATCGTGGTGAATGTATTTTTTTTTGTACCTAATAATACTAGTTGTATGTGTATTTTCCTTTTAAAAGTGGTAATTGTGCAGCAGTACTAGTTATTATCTTGTTGCTAACTCAGAACTTGATAGATGCTCCACCAAAATAATTTGGGATGCCTGGCCCTGCAAGTGTATTGCTAGGTGAGTCCTATACGCACATATTTGTTTCGCACACTTTAGAGAGAATTATGTTTATTTTCGAAGTCTGGAGCTAGCATCCTTGGGTTGTAAAAACAAGGAGAAAGTCTAGTTTACAACTTTGAAATATGGTTTGAGTTTGTTTTTCCACCTATAAATTTAAAATTGTCCAAAAAATAATCTTGAAGCATCAAAATCAGATCATTTAACCCTCTTTACCCGTACCAGGGTGGTTTCACACCTAGGTGTCATCCACATGGATTAGATTTTATCGACATAGCATCTTATTTGGCAAAGAGTCAGCAAATAAAATAAACAATGGAGCATGTTCACAAGTCAGTCCCTCCTTACCTTCTTCCTCTCTCTTCATCCCTATCTACTTCCTCCAATCTTCTCCCACACAATGCTCCCCTTCCTCTCCCCATCTCCTCTCTCCCTCCCCAGTGCTGATGGACGCCAATGCCTCTGGGCCAGTGGTGTACCCAAGAATTTCAGGATAGGTGTTCGAAGTTACAAAAATATTGTTCAGTAGAAAACATAAAGGTCTACAATAGCAATAATTAAAGTATAATAGTTTATACTAGAGATAACATCTCAAATAATATAAAAAAATATAAAATAATTAGAAATATATAATTTAACTTGACAATGCTTCATGCCTTGGAAGCGTGATATAATGTCATCATCCGTAACTTGTAGAAAAAAATTCTCGCTTAAGAAATGTAACCAAGCAGTCGTTCAAGTATTGCTCTCCTATTCTATTTCATAACTTATTCTCCACATAATTTATTGAAGAAAACACTCTCTCAACACTAGCAGTTGCTACGGGAAGAATTAGCACCAAATTGAGAAGATTGTAAATAATTGCATAATTGAGATTCTTTTTTGTTTGAACAAGCATAATGGAGAGCTGAGAAAGGTTGTTCACTTTTCTAAACCTTTTATCTCTACGCATATCATTAATGAAATGTGCAAGTTAAAATAGAAGATGCATCAATTCTGTGCTTGAGAAATCGTTAGGATAAAACTGAGCAAGCCCAACCAAGTTGTTCTTGTCATAAGCAGTGAATGAATTAGTAGGATTAAATGATGCCATACAAAGAAGCAAATATGTACTTACCTCATCAAACCTGTTGTTAAGCTCTCGAAGCTGCCTATTTGTAACACTTCAGAACATTTCAATATAGAAGTGATAGAGATTATTGACTTTTTTCAAAAACCTTTTGGATTTTTCAACTGGTTTATAGAAACCATCCATTTATGCAACTTTGATGCCATGCTTCACACACAAGGAAGTGACATCTTAAGAAAAGAATCTCACCCATCATCCTCCCATAATAACTGCAATTGAGTCTTAAATAAATGAGATAAATAGCATTAATGATATCTTGATCTCTCTTTTGTAAAGCATTGCTTAAGTCATATGTATACCTAAATATGGTTATCAACAAGTGTGCCATGAAACAAACTTAAATGACTCAAATGATGTCAACATAGTTTGAGCATATATAGCCTCTATGCTTGAAGAGTGATATTCTCCAATCTTTATAAGAACTCGCCAGATTGAAGGATACAAAAAATAACATGCATAACAACTTTATAGTAAGATCCTCAACGAATATCACCGGCCTACCCAAGCCAATCTCTTGATTCAAACCTCGGCTAGTTTCAATGTATATAAGTTCAAGCTCCATTAAGTTAGTTTTGGTGATAATGACAAATACAATTGTGAGACTAATAGGTTTATTGATTATGATATTATTTAGTCTCATTTGGATGAAAAGGTGAAAAACATAAGAGGTATGCATTCAATATCACATTCTTATCTTATTGCATTTCTCGGATCTGAAATATAGAATGAACTTCATTAAATAAATCAAACTTAAATATGTGCATATGCTTTCACAATACATTCTTGTATGCACACATTTAGGGGGAGTTTACAGTGGTGGATGTGGAAGACGGCGGCGAGTGTGTGAACAGGTGTGCCATCGTAAAGTTGGAGGTCGACCGATGGACAACAGTGGTTCTCCTCCAATGCACAAATCTAATCGAAGCTAGAATGCGGCTATCTGGGGGCAGTGGTCGTCCTTGTAACAGAAATTAGAATTGAGCACCGAGGTTTGAGTAGAGCTCACGATGTTTGATTTCTACTATGGAAGTTCGTGTGTGGTCAATGTTCTTTGTGGTATGTGTTTTTTTTGTGTGCTAGATACGAGAGTTCAGGAGTTGGATGGATGGGACCGTGCAGAGAAGCTCTTGCCACGATGAACTTGACAAAGTGGTGAACAGAATGATAGGTGCAATGGCTAGAATGACCAACGATGGTAGCCTCGTCGTCGTCGTGGCCACCCTCGCACTCATCCGGCTGCAGCGCTAGGACGACATCGACTGGCAAGTCCAAGCCAGCTGCTTGGGTATGTAGAGGGAAGACAAAGATGGAGAAGAACTGAAGAAGAGATAATGAAGGATTTTTTTTCTTTAACTTGATCATCTGTTGCTAGTTTATCTAGTGACTAAGCGCTTACATGTCCATTTTGGTGACGTGGATACATGTCCATTTTGGTGATGTGGACTCAAAACCGCCACCACATCAGCTAGAAACCAGGTTGGATTGGTTTGAGTAGTTCATAGGTGTAAAGTAAGCAGATTTGTAGTTCTAGATTGATTTTCAGATTCATTAATAGTTAAAGGTCATAAAATGGATTTGTTCCTTGAAAACAAACGGTAAGCATCTTTGGTAAAGATGAAGAAATAGAAATAAAATAAAAACCAACAGTGCGTATATGTCCTATGTTACTAGGCAATAGCTCACGCTGGCAGATAAAAATACAGGGCTGTGGGAGGGCAATTTGGTCATAGCACAAAAGCCAACGGCCAGTTACCCGAAAGGAGGGAAGAACACTTCAAAGACGAGAGAAAGCATTAACCTAGGAGGAAAAACCAAGGATAAAAGAGAAAGTGAAGGAAAAGAAGAAGCACCACGACACAAGAAAGGCTGGCGAGGTTGCGAATTGCTCGGCCTTGGCGCTGCTATCTGTCCCTCCCTCTCCCCGTCCGTCCGTCTCCCTCTCACAAACAAGCCATCCTCGCAACTTTTTCTCCAACAAGTTTCGTCCTGCAAAGGGCATCGAGAGTGGAAGCAAGCCCCATCTGGCTGGCTGGCTGGCTGGCTTCTTCCCCTTCTTGAAAGACCAGGAAGAAGCTAGAATCGCCACGCTGGCGAGCAGGTGGCCGCCTACGTAAGTGAGGAAATCGTGTGGTTTGCGAAGCAGAGGCAGAGTTCTCCCGTTTCCTTCGGGTTTTTTTTTCTCGGCGGCCAAGAAAGCGAAATGGCTGAGGTGAAGCCGGAGGAGATCAGCCATCCGCCCATGGAGCAGCTCCAGGGGCTCGAATACTGCGTAGACTCCAACCCTCCCTGGGGTGCGTCAAAGCTAGCATAAGAATCGAGCATCTTTACATTTCGGTCGGGATTCCACTCTGAAGCGCGTTTCTTTTGCTGTTCAGGGGAGGCGATCATACTGGGATTCCAGCACTACATACTGGCGCTGGGCACGGCGGTGATGATCCCAACGGTGCTGGTGCCCATGATGGGCGGAAACGACGTGAGCGCCTTGCACTTTTTGGTTCACATCACCCTTCGCTGGTGCTTGGTGATATGCGTTTGATGATGTCTTGGCACTTCCATCTATCTTGCATGGGTTGCAGGGGGACAGGGTGAGGGTGGTTCAGACGCTGCTGTTCGTGACCGGCATAGACACGCTGCTGCAGTCGCTGTTCGGGACGCGCCTGCCGACGGTGATCGGCGGATCCTACGCCTTCGTGATCCCGATAATGGCCATCATACAAGACTCGTCGCTCGCAGGGATACCCGACGACCATGACGTGAGCGATTCTGTCTGTGTGTACATTCATTCCACTGTTTCCGATGAGGTGATTTGACCAAATCCAGCCATTGTTCATTCGTGATCAGAGGTTCCTCCAGACCATGAGGGCAATACAGGGGGCTCTGATAGTGTCCTCCAGTATTCAGATCATTCTGGGCTACAGCCAGCTGTGGGGTATTTTCTCCAGGTACTTTCACACTGCCAAGTAGTAGTAGTAGTGTGTTAGAACAAATATGTTGCTTGTTGCATATGCGATGTTAGTTCAGTTTTTGACAGCGCCCAGGCTCTACTGATGGGTCATGGGTGTTACGTTCAGATTCTTCAGTCCATTGGGGATGGCGCCGGTGGTTGCGCTGCTCGGGTTTGGCCTTTTCGAAAGAGGATTCCCTGTGGTACTGCTCGCTCTGTTTCGGTCTTCACTTGGTGTTTCTCAACTTGCCCACACGAGCAAAACATGTATGTATATTTTTGAGAAAGGATAGTTCGTTCGTTGCATTGATGTTTGATGTTGCATCAGGTTGGGCGATGCGTTGAGGTTGGCCTGCCAATGTTGATCCTCTTTGTTGTGCTCTCTCAGGTTTGACAAGCAACTCCAATTATCTAAGTCTGTGCTGTCAACCAAATTTTGCCTGAGAAGTCGAGCATTTCTAATTAATGACATTTCATTTTTTTTCCTCAGTATCTGAAGAGTGTACAAATAAGAGATATTCCCATATTGGAAAGGTTCTCCCTGTTCATCTGCATCGCATTGGTCTGGGCCTATGCTCAAATCCTCACTGCAGGTGGTGCGTATAAGCATAGCACTGAGGTCACTCAGATCAACTGCCGCACTGACCGTGCCAATCTGATATCTTCTGCCCCATGGTTAGCCCCTTTGCCAATCTGATCTTTGATCTCCCTGATGGACTGATCTCTCATGTAAATTTAAATGGATGCAAAGCGAAGATGCTACGTGTTTTGGCATTTTATACTGCATTTTGTCATTCTCTTTTCTAGCAGGGAAAAACAAGATTTCCCTACCTAGTTTTAGGTGTTTTGCTATGTGTACAATTAACATTTATTAAAGAATGACAGGTGGAGCCCCACATATTAAGTAAAATGCTCCCGCTCAGGATAGCTATTCAGCTTTTTTTCCCTTGAGAATTCTTCAGTAATATTTGGTGGGTACTGATATATAGTGACTTGTTCTAGGATTAAGATCCCTTTTCCACTGCAATGGGGGGCACCAACCTTCAATGCCGGCCAATCTTTTGGTATGGTGGCTGCTGTTTTGGTCTCACTAATAGAGGTGATACCCGTAGTTACAAGTCTGCAGAATCCATTGCTTCGCATAGCAGCCTTGACCTTAACAATAATGTCTCCCTTGGACAGTCCACAGCTTCTTACAAGGCTGCTGCCCGGCTTGCAAGTGCAACTCCACCTCCAGCTCATATCCTGAGTAGAGGCATTGGGTGGCAGGTAGATATTATCCTGGACCCATGATTTTTCTTCTTTTCTACACCCGAATGCTGCTCAAAACTGAGAACAAATGCTCTATAAACAACAGGGAATCGGCATCCTCCTCGACGGGCTATTTGGAACAGGGACTGGTTCCACTGTCTCCGTGTGAGTACACTACAGAAAAAGTTAAATCAACGTGGCTTCACAAATATTTTCTTCCAGCCTTGATACTATCAGGAACAACGCAGGGAGAATGTGGGTTTGTTAGGATCAACAAGGATCGGGAGCCGACGGGTTATACAGATATCTGCTGGTTTCATGATCTTTTTCTCCATGTTGGGTGAGATATCGTTGATAGGACATTGACCTGTTTTGCAGATCATGCCACTGAAAACACAGTATTCCTGAAGCCTCCTTTATCTGGTGCAGGAAAATTTGGAGCACTGTTTGCTTCTATCCCATTCACAATCTTTGCGGCCGTGTACTGCGTCTTGTTTGGACTAGTTGGTTGGTCACCCTGCACCATCTGATGCGAGTAATATGTGCAGTTCACGATTTGGTTATTTCTAGTCTCACGTATCTGCTTTATCTGGCTTCAGCTGCAGTGGGGTTCTCCTTCTTGCAGTTCACCAACATGAACTCCATGCGCAACCTCTTTATCGTCGGTGTCTCCATCTTTCTTGGCTTATCTGTGCCCGAATACTTTTTCCGGTACAGCATGGCTGCTCAACGTGGTCCTGCGCACACAAAAGCTGGATGGGTTTGTCTCTCTTCATTATTTTTACTCATGGCTCATAGGATATGATTCAAAGTGCCGTAGTTTTTTACTTTTTGATTTTTAGCTTTTAGCTGAAATGCCACTGTAGCCACGTTAGTTTTTTTATAAAATTAATTAAAAGAAAAAAATAGGGGAAAATACAAAAACATTATTATATCTTTACAGATAATGCAAAGAAAAAAGAAAAAGTCACATTAAAAACCCAACGTGTTTTAAATGGCTTGTGGCTTCTGGCTTCTGAAAACCAGAAGCCATCGCTATTTAGAACAGGGCTATAGTCAAACACCTAAGATTTCAAACTGGCTTACTGATTAGATACGCAAAGTGGCTATCACCTACATAGAAAACTGTTTTACATTTATAGTTACGCAGAAATGTTTTGGAGAACTTGATGAAACCAGATAGACTAGTTTCAACAATACATATTCTTCTGAACTCCAGATAGGACGTTGAAGAATGTTAACGGTTTTAACTTTGAAATACAGTTTAACGACTACATCAACACGATCTTCTCGTCGCCGCCAACGGTTGGACTGATCGTGGCCGTCTTCCTAGACAACACACTGGAGGTGAAAAACGCAGCCAAGGACCGGGGGATGCCGTGGTGGGTACCGTTCCGGTTGTTCAAAGGGGACAGCAGGAATGAGGAGTTCTACAGCTTGCCCTTCAACCTCAACCGCTTCTTCCCTCCATCCTAAACCGGCAATCATTGTGTGGAGAAAAAGCAGGGAAGAAAACGATATTTTCTTCGCTGACGTGATTGTGTCTGTGGGAAAGAACTCGGGCTCTTCTTTCAGTGTATAAAAGTTGTTTTTCAGTTTTTCTATAGCAACTAACTTTTAAACGAAATATCTTTTTAAGACATGATCTACAAGTTGATTGTATTACGCACTGTAGTGACTTCATTTATATTGGTCAAAATCACACACGAATTTCTATTACTTCTACTCTCTCATGAACAACTTAAAAACCATAAGTTATAATATAAGCCGAAGTCAAAAAAACATGCCCTTAGAATGTTGAGCAGAGGATGTACTAGTGTGCCAAACCTGGCCGATGGTATTTTGAAGGAAGCCTACCATCTGGTTGGGTGCTGATGGTTTTTATATCACTTAAACGAGTATGTTATTATTTTTGGTATATTTAAATACTAATTCTTAGATACTCTAATATGACTTAGTTAAAAAAGTTCATCAGATCTCTTTATTTTTACTATATACCTTTTTTCCATACATAAAAGATATATATATATATATATATATATATATATATATATATATATATATATATATATATATATATAGTAGACTTTAATAAAAATTTTCATAGAAATTACTTTGAAATATCTTATAATCATTATTAAAATATGCTCAAAAGGATAAAGATATATAGCAATATCATTAATGCTACGTGAGAAATAGGAATATGTACTTCACCACAAAGGCGTGGAAGCCTACCCAATCAGCAATAATCGATCATCGTCGCCCGTGTCATGGAGTTTTGCCACTGCTGTATGTCTGCCGTCTCCCATGCTGACGCCACGCTGTGTTATGGCAGTAGTAAAAATGAAAAATCACATTTATGACCAGATACAGACCAAGTTATAGTCAGATGAATATGTTTTATTGTACTGACCAATTAACTAGACAGATCATTAGAGTTTACTGTCACACCTAGCCGTGGCGCCTGATGACCATATGACAGAGGCAGTAAAAATGGATACCACATTTATATCTAGATACATTCCAATTCATGGCTAGATGAAAAAATAGAACCGATGTGTGATGGTGGCAGTAAAAATGGATACCATATTTACGCCTAGATACATTACAATTTACAGCTAGATAAAAAATGAAGCCATTGTGTGATAACGGCAGTAAAAATGTATAACACATTTACATCCAGATACATTCACATTTATGGACAGGTGAAAAATAGAATCGTTGTGTGATGAAGGTAGTAAAAATGGATACTATATTTACATTTATATACATTCACATTTACGGTCAAATAAAACCATTTTTACTGTACTCATAAATTTACTGGACGCATCATTAGAGTTTACTACCTCACCTAGCCATAACGCATACTGCCCATGTGATGTCAACGTCGGGGGTTGGGGATCTGGCATGAGCGGGTGGGGATGAGCTCGATAACTTATTTAGGGGGTGCAATTAGAGCAGATGCAGACGGATATCGTTCATTCTGTATTTTTTCTTAGAGTCGAAGTCAAACATGGGTAGTACTGAATATTCATTTCTCCATTCCATATTTGCTCCGCAAACCTTCAATCGGACGAAAAGTATCTGCTTCTTTTACACCCCTACACAGGTCATCGAACAGTAAGAGTGTAGTTAGAGCGAACACAAAGCGACTAATCGCCAAGATATCAAAACAAGAGCACTCTATATCCCTTTCCTACTCAGATGTAACAATCCGTCTATCTTTTATCCTATTTCTAAGTGAAGTCACAATAACCTTTCTTATACCATATGAAATATAGACACATGCGGATAGATATCACTTGTCATGTATCTTGTTTTGTATTTTTTTTTTGAGTCAAAGTCGAATACAGATAGTGCCAAATACTCATTTGTCACCTCTATATTCGCTTTGCAAGCCTTCGTTCGATCGGTCGAATGGAAACTATCCGTTCGTTTGCACCCTTAAACTTACTCTAATACGCTCAGCTACAAAAAAAGTGTTTGTATATGTGTGTGTATATCAGGGGCGGAGGCAGCTATGTGGCAAGGTTTGGCAGCCGCCATACCTACAAAAGACTAGTATGTATTATGTATATATACGTGAAAATAAAATACATCAATACATCATGTACTGCTGTACTACTGGCCGATTGGCTGCTCCGAGCCTCCGACTATTCGTATTCCCGAAAGGCCGAAACCGATCAGAACTCCCCTCGCGGTCTGGGCCCTTTTTGCCTTCAAACGCTAGCTCCATCACTCAGCCTAAAAAATCTCCGATCCAAATCATCCAATTCCAAGTTCCCATCCAAATCATCCAATACGTGCAGGGCAGGAGGTAATCATCCAAATCATTCAAAGGCTATCTCCGATCCAAATCATCCAATACGTACGTGCGGCCGGCCGGCGTCCGCGGCGAACTACAAGTCCTTTCAATTCGTGGGCGCTCGGGACCGCGAGCAAGCGAGGAGCGAGGCAGCGAGCGCGTGTTTGGTCGTGTACTTTCGGGTTTCGCTGTTTCGGTGTAGTGAAATTGGTGATCAATTATCTATGTAATCTTCATTTAGTGAGGTATTTTAAGTGCCAATGCTTTACTTTTGGATTTCTGTTATATTTGCTGATCACAAAGTAATATATATATTTATATAATGTTCTAGTGAGTCCTTGCATAGTTTTGATATGTTTAACCTTTATAAACCTGCTACACCTGAAAATTATTTCTGCCTCCGTCACTGGTATATATAAGTCATAGTAACCGTACAATTTTATTGTCTTGATGCAAATACTGTCCTACTATTAGGAAGGATCAACAATCCAACAACACATACAGCGCATGGCAAGTGAACCATATGGAGCTGACATGACATCTGAAAGAAAGGCCAGCCGCGCTCGGTGGTGAAAGCGCACGCTCCACTCCAAAGCGGGGCACGCGCGGCACAGGCATGGAGCAGAGTGGAGCGTGCGCTCGACCGCGAGGATCGCACGGGGCACCGGCACCATTGAGTGTGTCTGCGGCGGCATGAGCGCGAAACGCCGTGAGCGGCGCGCGGAAAGCCGGTGTTGCGACCGAGCGGGCGGGGTTCGGCTTGCGCGGTGCGCGTGTGTAAGGTTGTAAAAAAAACTTGAAGCTCGTGAACTATTCAAGTTCGATTTGTTTTAAGATTGATTCGAGTTTGGCTCGAACTTTAAACGAATCGAACTCGAGTTTGATCTCGAGCTCGCGAGTTTTACTAAGCCAAACTCGAATAGTTCGCGAGCTTCATTTCGAGCTTAAATAATGATACATATTAACTCTTACCGAGTTTACCGAGCTCGAACATTTTCTTATTGTTGAAAATTAGTGTATGTTTGAATTATTTTGATTGTTATCGAGTTTACTAGAGCCGAGCTCGAACTCAAAATTTTTTTATTATTGAAAAATAGAGCATAATAAATTATTTTAATTGTTGTCGAACTTTAAAGCTGAACTTAAGCTTATTCGAGCTTAGGCCGAGCTGAGCTCGAGTCCAAGTCTAAGTTTAAACCCTAACTCAAGCTCAACTCGAGTTTTTCTCGTTTCTATCGAGCTCAAAGCCTAAAAGACCAAGCTCGAACCAGTGGCGGATCCAGGAAAAATTTTTGGAGGGGCTGAAGTACCTTCAGCTCGACCTCAGCCCCTTCTACATTATACATCCATGGCTAAAAATTTAAGAGGAGCTTCAGGGGGGCTCCAAAGGTCCGATAACGGTAGGGGGGCTCGAGCCCCCCGCCCCACCGCTGGATCCGCCCCTGGCTCGAACCCTAGCCGTGTGACGGAAGATTGGCGCTTCGCGACTCTGGACGCGAGGTCAGCAGGAGGTGATCGGTGCGCAGCGCGGGCCGTACCGCTGCGTTTTACCGGGTGCCGTCGCTCGTCGGGGGCTGGACGCGCTGCGCACCCATGCGTCACGTGCGTTTCTGCGCGCGATCGGACTGTCTCCTGGGCCGTAGGCTACGTGCTGCGGCCTGCGGGTCGGATGGTTGGCGGATCGTTTCAGCACACATAGGCCGTGGCGGCCGTGGACCGTGGTGGGGACTGCGGAGGCGATGCCACGGCCCATATATAGAAGTCAGGACACTGACCTTAGCCGGCTAAGACCCAACTATTCCAAATGGAGACGAACTCTTGCAACCCCTGCTTCTGAGAGCAAAATGCTGGAAGGGAAGGCGACGGTGGAGGACACCGACATGCCGGTGAAGATGCAGCTGCAGGCGATGTCGGCGGCGTCCAAGGCCCTCGACCGCTTCGACGTCCTCGACTGCCGGAGCATCGCGGCCAACATCAAGAAGGTATACATGATATGCTATCCTCAATTAATTAAATTGTTTTGCGAGATACTTGCAAGCGAACAAGGGAAGATGATTCCCTACTTTCTCAAAAGAAACGGTCCAGATCGTAAATTAATTAACCATGGAGGAGCGCTGCTCAACAATTCAAGTTGAATGACTGAAGGAGTTCGACGTGATCCATGGGCCAGGATGGCAATGCGTGGTCGGCTCCAGTTTCGGCTGCTACTTGGCGCACAACAAGGAAGCTTGGTGGAGGGCCATCATATTGGATTTTGCTAATAAACTTTTAGTTATGGTTTCATATTAAAAATAAATAGTAGTGACTAAAAGAAGTAGATGCATACGTATAACGAGAGCGAGAGGAATAGGTTGTGTGATGTACTTGTGACCTTCTGCCTTATCCAAAAACAAAAGAAGTGAAGAAACTATTTCAAAAAGCTAAATGTTGGCTATATAGTTCAAGTCGTAGTCTCTCAAGTCCCTCGTGTTCAAAGGCACAACGGCCTAACATTTGAATAATAACAACCGCGGCCGCACTAATCGGTTGTGCCAAACGTTTTAGGTCCTGTTTATTCTGGCTTTGACATCTACCTTTCGGAATAAAAACGTCGGCTTCTTAATTTTAATTTTTTCTTCCTTTTTATTTTTTCTTCTATTTTCTTTGTATTGTTTGTAAAGATATAACAGTGTTTTTATTTTTCTTATTTTTCTTTATTTTGTTTAAATTGAATAAATTAAAAAACTAATCATTGCTATAATACAATTTCAATTAAAAATCAATAAGCAATTTTAATGACGGCGAGGCGGCAGCTAGTGTGGGCGTGAAATATGTGTACTCACCGGATAGGATGTAACGTAGTGGAAGATTGCAAGTAGGGTGTGAGAGTATATATATGCGCGTATATGAAGTTATTTACAAAATACGTTAAAAATTATGGATTTCTTTACAAGTTTTTCGTGTGGTTCACATTGGAGTATCTTATAATTAGTATACAAATATACCTAAAGTGATAAAGGAGTATTTCAAGTTTGTTTAGGTGGTATATTAGAGGTGGGTGTAATTACACCCGGGTGTAAAAGGTATTTTTCCTGTATGTATGTATGTATGTATGTATGTATGTATGTATGTATGTATGTATGTATGTATGTATGTATGTATGTATGTATGTATGTATGTATGTATGTATGCTATTCCACTTAGCTGTACATGCGTGCATAACTCGATTAATATTGATACGGCTAAAATTGGTTCAGAGTTGGTGTGCAAATTGTTGAAGTTATCTGGTATCAAAAACTCATGCTAACAAATTCTTTTCCTTTTTTTGAGACGTGCGCTCACGAATTCTTAACATGCAGTAGGATCGTTTTTTTAACTCTGCAGTAGGATCAATTGATCCAACTATAAATCTCGTTTTAAGACAACTATGGAGAAATGTGATGAGGTGTAACTGGTGTTGCTGTCCCTTCCTTTTAGTGAAAGGCGCGAAAAAAATGTCAACAAAAATAAGTTCCGACCTGCCGGATTCGAACCAGCGACCTAAGGATTGATCTGCGAATACTACAGTCCTCCGCTCTACCAACTGAGCTAAGGTCGGAATCGTATCATTTGCAAGCACAAAATGGTACATAACAGTTAGTTGTGTAAATTGGCCATAATTAATTCGCCCTCCTATCCATTTTATGCGTTACCCTCACATGTTTTATGCATTAAAGCATTTTCATCGATTCTTTCAAGTCCTTTTTATCCTTCATGTTTTTGCCACTCTTAAGATTGGCCAATTACCTCTGTCATTTACATGTGGGACCGCCTGAGTCACTGACAACGGGTCAGGGTGGCAAATCTGTTGCCCCTCACCTCATAAGGGTGGCAAAAACATAAATTTCCCCAATACGCAAGTAGATGGACTAGACCGGAGAAAAGGCCGACCGGCACTGAGATATTGATGAAGAGATACCTAAAACAGAGGCAGTTCAATGAAGATGTACTATCAAACTAAACTATGACATTTATTGGAACAATCATATCAGTAATATGGAGATCCAACTCTAAATTTTTTTTTGTTGTGTACCAGTGACACAGCTGGGCGTGTGTAACAAGCCAATCAGACAGTGCCACATGGCACACAGCATTATAGCCAGCACTGTATCATAGAAATACACTGTAACAAAGGCTTTTTTAGGGGGAGATATCACTGTTTGTCCTGTGACCTACAGTGTTTACTAAAGTGCTCAACAGTATTGCTATAGTGTTTTTATGCCACATGTCAATCTCCGATTCGCTTGTTATATAAACCTAGTTGTGACACCGTTACACAATAAAATTTTTCTAACTCTAGAAGGGCAAAGTTGACCGGATTGTCTCTCCGCTTTAGAGAAAGTATAATAAGAGATTGTTAGTAGGCTGTATGCTGAGGTGGAGGAGAGAGAGGAGGAGAGAGAAGAGAGGTGGGCTGTAAGTTTACAGCCAGCTGAAACACAGGAACCAAGAAACTTTGTGAGAGAAAGGGGTGGGTCATACAGCCTTCAGCTGGCTATAAACTACTATATAAATGGGTTGTAAGTGTCCATACATCCAGCTGAAGGCTATATTATTAGCCTTGCTCTTAGTACTCAAAAACTTTTTTTCCCTGACAGTTGCTTTCGGTTGCACAGAAGTAGAGCATTTGGAATTTTTTATACCGACGCATGATGGCAGGTTCAGTTAGTACGGCTTCATCTTAGAGAGTTACTTCTCGCAGTAGCCGAGTAGAACAAGAAGTAGAGTACCAGACTGATACACGCTCGATCTGTCCATTTAACATGACAAATGCTTCATGTCACTCTAGTACGCCACTTCGCCCAATGCATGGTGCACTGCCACCTTGCGTGAAACAGCCGTCCTATAGAATTCTTGTAGAGCAGAGCACGCATCGGGCAGGAAGGGCTTCTTCTTCTTCTAGCTCCCACGCACGCCCGGACCGTTCAATACGGGGGGCTAAGAATGGCAGGCACTTCCTAGTTCCTAATAATATAGCATATGCCCGCTCCCTAATTATACTCCCCCCTCTTCCCCTCGCCACCGGCGCCTCTTCCCTTTACCTTCTTCTTACCAGGACAATGCAGACTATCGATCGTACAACCCAATCCGTGGATTGCGAAGACTCACAGGAGTAATCCATTCGGAATTAATCGTTCGATCTTTTCCTCGCCTTCCCTTTCTGATTCTCTCTCTGTGCGCGCATAATCTTGGCTCATCCCTTTCTTTCGCCTTTGCGTTCGACGCACATCGCTCGAGGCCTCAAAAGTCGCACCTTTTACAGGTACACCGGTGTCATGGTTGTGATCTTGTCTCTCTTGCTGCGTCTCGCTATCGATCGAATCCCTTCTTTATTTGTTGTTGTTTACCGTTGTGACGGAAATGCGGTGCTATTGTGAAGTTGCGGCAGGGCAGGTCGATGGCGGCGAACGGCGGGGCACTGCTGGAGCGGCGGAGCTCCGTGCGGCGGTCGCAGAGCATGGTGCTGGAGGAGGACCGGGGCCCGCCGGCCGACGAGGAGCTCATGTTCAGGAGCCAGGGCTCCAACGAGCAGCCGAGCGGGGGGCCGCTCAGGATCGGCGCCGTGCTCGACCGGGACAGCGCCGTGCCCAAGTCGCGCCTCGCCGCCGCCGGCGGCGGGGACCACGGCGGAGGACTTTTCGGTAAGTAGTTAACATCGATCGATCAATCGGTGCGTCGGAGTCGATTGCATTGCGCGCGCGGCTTTTGTTTTGAAGAGACATCAGATGCTTGCGTGCAGAGATGGAGCTGATGAAGGAGAAGTTCGCCAAGCTGCTGCTCGGGGAGGACATGTCGGGCTCCGGGAAAGGCGTGCCGTCGGCGCTGGCCGTGTCCAACGCCATCACTAATCTTGCAGGTGACTGACTAGCTACTTGCCAAATTTGTAGTTACTCTATGGAACCTTCAACTATCACATCGATTTGATTTTCAACTTTTAACTTTAAAACCATATTTTTTTATTTTGAACTATTAAAATCGTTCATTTTCAATGATCCTCAACTTTGACATTGGTCTGATTTTCAACCCCTAACTTTAAAATGGTTTACTTTTTCATCTTTGAACTATTAAAATCATTTATTTTTTAATCCTATGTTTGTTCCATAAGTAATTTTCAATAGAGAAATATATGGATGGAGAGCTATAGGAGATGACGGGCTAGGCATGACGCCATATTTTTTTTTTACTTTGAACTATTAAAACTATTCATTTTCAACCTCATGTTAGTTTCATAAAGGGTCTATTTTACGATCCTCAACAATGTTACGGTGGAAGAGAGATAAAAATAAACACGTCAAAAGATAGGTAAGGAATAGATGATACTCGCATACGAAGAAATCGGATGGATTCTCACCAGTCGTGACGAACCACGACGGAGAAGCTTGATAGAGTTGCAGAAGAAGAACTTCGCGGAGAAGCTTGATAGAGTTGCAGAAGAAGAACTTCGATTATGAGTAGTTGTAAACATGAAACTCAAATTAATTTACAGATATGAGGGAAGAGGTTGTGGAACACAATATGACGCAAACGGTTTTGAGAAGAGGAAATAGGAGAAAGAGGCTGACTAGTGGGCCCTCCTTTTTTATTTTATTTTTTCCTAATCTGATAAAAGTATTGCTGAGAGACGATGCCACATCAGCTTACGTTATATATTAGGATGCCACATTAGCGTGCATTGTCCATTATAATGTCATTGAAGCTAAAACCACCGCTAAGTCAGAATCAAACCCGAGCGGTTTCGTATGAATGTTGTGTTTTGCATCAGTTTTAATAGTTATGAGATGCAAAGTGAATGATTTTAATATTGATTGTTGAAAATCAGATCCAGTCTATAGTTGAGGGTTGTAAAGTGGGCCATTGAAGCTAAACTACCATCACGTCGGCTTAAACTAGAGCGGCTTTGTGTGAAGGTTGTGTTATAAATGGTTTTAATAGTTTAAGTGTGAAAAATAAACCATGTTGAAATTGAAGGTTGAAAATCAGAACGATGTTATAGTTAAACATTGTAAATTGGACTTGTTTCGCTCTATGGAAGGAAAGGATCTTAGAGGCAAAATGTAACTTGGACACACGAAAAAATTTTGCAATGACAACAAATTCTCGTTTGTACTACCTTTTTGTCAGCTTCTGTGTTTGGCGAGCAACGGCGGCTGGAGCCAATGTCCCCGGACAGAAGGGCAAAATGGAAGAAAGAAGTCGGCTGGCTTCTGTCCGTGGCCGATCACATCGTCGAGTTCGTCGCCAAGAAACAAGTCTTGGACAACGGCACTGAAATGGAGGTTGAACAATAGCTCGGATATCACGACTACAGCTACTTTCCTCTCCGTTTCCAATAATCTGGTCTCTCTGCCTCTGCTCGCCGCAGGTAATGGGCACGCAGCAGCGCACGGATCTCCAGGCGAACATACCAGCGTTGCGCAAAATCGACACGATGCTTCTGGTAAGAAGCAACATGGTTCAGGCAACGGTTTTGCTCACAGACGACTGAAATTTTTAATTAACTAAAATTACAGTCTTCTTAAAAAAACATCTACAACTTCAAATGATTCAGAGTGCAACTAAAATTGCACTCTTTATCAACTGAAGTTGCAGTCCCCTCTAAAAAAATCATCTGTAACTTCAAGTGAATTAAAGTACAATTTCAGATGACTGAAGGTTAAAAAAAATCCAATCGTCTGTACAATAGTCACTCCCTTCGAGCAATGTCTCGATGGCACATTAATACATTACCGAACTCATATGCTAGAAGAATAGACTAATTCTCTTTGCTGTGAGCAGGATTACCTCGAGAACTACAAGGATCGCAACGAGTTCTGGTACGTCAAGCGCGACTCGTGTTCTGAAAGCGACGACGAGGGTTCGCAAAGATCAGACGAGAAATGGTGGATACCAATAGTTAAGGTTCCTCCGGGCGGGATGTCCCCGGCCTCCAGAGGCTGGCTCCAGCACCAGAAGGAGCTGGTGAACCAAGTGCTCAAGGCGGCCATGGCCATCAACGCCAACTGCCTCATAGAGATGGCGATCCCAGAATCATACCTAGAATCACTCCCCAAGGTCCACCACTCGTATCTCTTCACTCACATGATCCACAATGCAAGCTCCCAAAGCTGCCTTTCCGATGAAGTTGTGATTGGCATGGCAGAATGGGAGGGCAAGCCTCGGGGACGCGCTGTACCGGATTATAACGGACGTCGAGTTCGACCCGGACGTGTTCCTGTCGACGGTGGACCTGACATCGGAGCACAAGATCCTTGACCTCAAGGACCGCATCGAGGCGTCCGTGATCATCTGGAACAGGAAGGTGCACAACAAGGATGGCAAGTCGGCGTGGGGTTCGGCTTTCAGCCAGGAGAAGAGGGAGCAGTTCGAAGAGCGAGCGCAGACCCTGCTGCTCATCATCAAGCACAGGTTCCCCGGCATCCCTCAGTCCACCCTGGACATCGCCAAGATACAAGAAAACAAGGTAAGAATATGCAGCACTCGGGGGATGTAACATCAGGCTAACTCACTTTTCGGTGCTAACATGCCAACTCTGCCGTGAGACGCCCGATCAACGTTGCCCTTAAATGAAAGAATATTGCTATACAACATTCGACTGTTTTTTAGGACAAAATGACCCCCTCCAAAAAAATGATCTAGGGCGTTGGATCTCCATCTAACGGCTCAAAATCTGACTGTTTTTGTCCTCAAAAACAGTCGAATGTTGTATAGACACTCCCTTACATTCGTAATCTATTCTCATGCTGATTGGATGGCTAACGTCAGAGTCGGCATGTTTGCATGGACGATGTTTGTACTAGTTTCTTGGCGAGCTAATGCACATAGCCTCGGCCACTAGGACGTTGGATTTGCTATCCTGGAGAGCTATTCCAGGGTCCTGGAGAGTTTAGCCTACAACGTCATGTCCCGGATAGATGACGTCCTCAGCGCCGACAACGTCGCCAGGGAGAAGGCCAAGAAGGACGCGTCGACCACGGCGGAAGAGGCCGCGGAGCACCTAGATCCCCAGGAGGCTGCAGGCGAGGAGGATCCCGACGGCGACATGGCAGGGTCGCCCAACAGCAGGACGCTGCTCGACTTCATGGGCTGGAACGGCGACGCCGAGGCGAAGAGCGACGACATGCCTCCGGCGCCGGCCGAGCCGCCAGCCCAGGAAGACGGGAGGCTGATGAAGCTGCCCAACATCATGACCAACTTGAAGCAGACGTACATGGAGAAGCTGGACTTCCTCGGAGGGCATAGGAGCCCGTCAGGCCGCCGTTAGAAAGCGGCACGAGATTTTGCGTGTATTTGTGTGCAGTGTACATATATGTTTTGATCAAACTGGGCGATCGCTTGAGTAGCCCGCAGTTTTTGGCTTCTGATTTTGCGGGCTTTGTATCTCCTCTGTACGATTCCAAGGGATCGACCAGTATATCTGATCTAGAGCCGTCTATGAATTGAGAAATTTAGAGCTATCGTAACTTCCAAACATGCATCCATGCAAGAAAGAAAGAATCTATTTACACAGGAAGTAAGACAATTCTTGTGTCCACCTTCCAGTCATAATCTGAGCCCCAAAATAACGAGGAATAAGCGGACATGATACCGAGGAAAACAAGTAAACAGCATAACTGCAAAGCATTGCGAGCAAAAACGGAAACACACAGCTGAATACTGACAAACACCAGTTTACAACTACAGTACTGTACAGTACGTCGGCATGCAACCGAGTAGAGGGTGCTCGGGTAGGAAACTAGATTTACAAAAACGAATATTCGAGACCTAAATTTGAAAAAAAAAATAGCTACAGTGATATTTCTATGCACAGTTCGAAGTTTTGCAGAACAGTGCAACAAAATGAACTGAAGGCATATTTGAAAAATACACGATTAACCTGGTCTTCAACCAGTTCGGAGCATAAAAGTCTGACAAGTTGTTTACTCGGTTAACGCCCAGATGTCACCTGAATGCTGGTTGCCACAAGTCTCGCAGTTTAAAATTTTGACAACCCAACCCCAGTTCGGAACAACTAGTTACCACCGGCAACCAGCCAGGAAGCAACCCAAACCCAAGTCGTAAACCCATGGGATTGATGTGTTCTGCTACCGATAAAAATGAAATGGCAAACGTGTTGCACCATGCCAAATAAGAATGAAAATCTCTTTTAAGATATTAGTATGGCGATTGGTGAAATTTCACGAGGGAAATAGTGAAGAGAAAGGAACTAAAAATGTAGACAATAAGATATAGTTAAAGGCATTTTTATGACTAAACTAACTATCCAACATTACACTTATTCTGACCAATGAGAATAAACTGCAACTTTCTTGAACCTAAATTAACGATCAAGACTGATACATGGCTCTGATCAACCTGTTAGAGGGTGCAAACATGATTCTGTTGATCATTGCTATAGCCCAAATACAAACCCTGGGACACCTATGTGTTCTCAGGCTTCGGTTTTTTGTCCAAATGCCCACTCGCAGTGTTTCCAGCAACAGGATGTCTGCTGGAACTCTGCGGAAATGTTTTTACAACAGGTACATCTACTTTTGAATATGGTATTCGTGAAACAGCATTTACCTGCCCTGGATGGCCAGATACTTCAGATTTGATTGCCACAGAGTACTTTTCCTCTGCAGGGGAAAAAAATAGGATCAGACACATCCAAGTTTTACAAAGCAAACAAAAAAAGAACATCCAATAATTTTGCAGTGGCATGACAATTAGGAATATTTAGTGCACCTTTCATTCTTCCGTACGTCACAAGCTTACGGAGGCAATCACGGAATTCTGTCAACACACACCTTTCTTGTTCTGCATATAGTTCAGACCGGTTCTGGTTGACAGCTACTGTGTGCTGAGCAACAGCATTTTGAGAAGTTGTAAACATTGTATCTTGTTCATCACACATCAATGCTAGTGTTCCAGGAGACATTGGCCTACTGGATTTCTGGTCATCAGTGCAATCAGGTCTGGATTCTTCTAGAGAAGCTTTGCCTGTATGAGTTCCTCCACTTGAACGGTCATCAATTGATACTTTTTGATGATCTGGATCTGCTACGAAACCTCCCATCTCATCTTCCTTCTTCCCTCCTACTGCATCTTCCTTCTCGGCTACCTTCTCTTCCTGGGCTTTCCAACCTGGTTTTTCAAGTTTCCCAATGAGACAGCGTATTACCATGAAATTTATGCTCCATATGAATGTGGACATACCTTATATTACTAAATAGAATAAAATATAGCAAACTGAAGGACAAAACTGTAAACATGCTGCAAAAAACTTGGTGTTTAATTTGAGAAACACCAAGTGTCATTACGACGACCACCACTCACCAGTGAAACCCTCGTACGGTATGATTTTAACAGGAAAAAGATGGAAACCCTGACCACATTGTGCAAGCTTTAGTAAATTATATAACTATATTGGAGATAAGATGCAACAAATCAAGTACACAATAGCTGCAAATCCATCGGAAGCTCCAAGAGGTATCTTATAAATTCCTTTTTTTAAAAAAAAGTTTGAGGGGAGAAAGCAACACTTGGATCCCCTATGTCACATCCTTTAGTTATTTTCAAAAGAAAATTTGATACACAACAGCAGCATCAGCATCCAAATTCCAGGCCCAAGAGAAAAAGTAAGATGAATTAACAGCTTGGATGCAACCTTACGTTTCAAAAAAGAAAGAGAAGAAAACCTTGGGTGCAACCTCAAATGGTAAAATTTGAAATGAAGAGGCCCTAATCTATGCAAGTTGATCGAATGACTATCACCAAGATAAGCCATGCACATTGCAGGATCACCACAAATATTTGCTGAAACAAATTAATAAAATTGCAAAAGGTAAAATCAGCATGATAGCAATACCAGCGTATGCCTTAGCAGCCTCCCCTGATACTACCACCAAAAGCTTACAAAGCTCCTTTACATCCTCTGGCTGGACAATATCCGCTAAAAGAGGCCTATAGTGGGATGACATAAACCCATAAATAGAAGACAGATACAATTGCTCTTCTCAAGGAAAATACATATAGTTGGCGGTTACCTGTAGGTGACTTTAAAGGGGCCCATCGTAAGAGGATGTGTGGACAGGCTTATTGGAAGTGAACTATCGGATGGCACTGTGTTCTTCTGATGAATAGCCTGATAAGTATATACAACAAACCTTATTGGAATCCCATAATATAACTTTTGCTATAAGTAGCCTTTGATTATCTCCTTGGTTAGTTTTTATTTGGAAATCTGTTATGGAGGAATCCAGATCTCTCCAGAAAAATGATTTAAACCTTTACAAAAAATAACTCATTTGCATAACTATCTACATGAAGCAGAAAGTGAGGGGCTAACACTTCTTTATCATGGAAAACTATTGACTCAAAATATATGTTGATGACTATTATGAAGGCAGAAAAGTGTTAATGTCATTCACTTCACACCTTTTGCTTATAACATTATTATACTTCAGTAATTGACCCTTTTCAAATATTAGTTCTGATGCATAAAATCGGACAGGTAGTCAGTGCAGTCTCAGGAGTGAGGTAGATTTCATTTTGGTAATGCTAATCTGGTGGGGATGTCAATAACGAAGGTAATGTAACTGGTGCACCCCTGTGGCCTGTGGTTGTGGCATTGGTGGTGCAAAAAAAGAAACTCATTTCCTTTTGCAATCATATAGCAACAGCGTGTGTCAATAACTAGCTCCCAGTGCCACAGGCCTGAATTATCATTCATCAACTCACTTCATGGTATGCACAACATAACATGAGATTTCCTAGTGATGGAACGGATCACTTCAGCCTACCTCTTAAGTCAATAATTCAAAAACACAAAGCTATGCACAGATAGAGAAATGGGGCAAAAACTGCACGACATGCTGAAATCGTAGAAATTGTCATTACCTGAGGTAGGTGACCATTCCTGTGAGCTACATGTTCCTTGGTCGAATGGTCAAGTGAAGGATCTATGTGCTTTCTCTTCCTTGCTGTGGGAGGAGAAGAGAATCCTGTTGCTCCAATAGCACCATTTACTGCTGCATTTGCTGCTTGTTGCATGTGAATGGCATTTTTGTGGTCCCCTTGGAAAAGAGCTCTTCTTTCTTCACTCCCTTCAAAATTTTTGCAATCCATACATTTGCAATTTTCAGAACATAGTATATTAGCTTGGAAGCATTCGCAGTACTTCTTGAGGCATCCTGACTTCTTGCAGTGGCACCCTTTATTATGCTTCCCTACTAAAGGGAGATCACCAACCGCCTCCTGGCATTTCAGGGACTAGTACTAATTACACATATCATTGCAGCACAAATCAGATAGCATGGCCTAGATGAGAAGTACAATAATGAAGCATTTCCTTTTTAGACAGCAAATATTTACTTAAGGTTGGTGGAATAACATCTTTGCTTTTTATGAAAATATCTTTAGCTCTGTAATTGTCTAGGATTAGATGACCCTGGACCCAAGCAGTGATGATCGACGGCCACACCACAAGGGCAGGGAGATAGATAGTCTAAGGACTATTTGATATATTTCTTGCTTGGCACAGTAGGATGACACGGCTTGGTATTTAACTAGCCCCCTAACAAGATAACGCTATGTGATAACTAAATGCAACACTTGAGGATAGCATGCTAAAAATACATGCACCAACGGATGAGGGATAACAACCAAACTATCTAGACTTGAACGGCAAGGCTATTGATCCCTCCTTGCTGTTGAAGGTGCTGATCCCTTGCCACGCGGATGCTGCTCACAGGCCCACTCCCATAGGCGTGCTCAACTGCTCATGACAACTTCACTATCCCTCGACGAGCAGCTCGTCCTCAAGCTACAGGGTGGCGGCCACAGCTGCAATCCTAGGCGACCCCATGTCGACAAGAGATTACGACATTGACACGGGTGCAGCATGCGCGATGACAGCGGTGACAACCACGTGAAGCATGGTACCGGTCATGGTAGCGCCAAGGCTGGCTACAGTGGCGTCACCCTTGGGGGTGGCAACGGCGAAACTAGCAATGGTGCCGACACTGAGGGTGGCATCAGGTAATGTGGCACATGTAGCAAGCACACCAGTAGTTGTGACTGCTCCAAAGTAGCCTGCCCATGGGGATGGCAAAGGTGAAACCAACGGCAGATGGAAGCGTCGTGCCTGCCATGGCAGGCTGCGGTAGTGCCACGACTAGCTCCGGTGGCACTGGCCATGGGGATGGCAACGGCAAAACCAGCGGTGGCACGGATAACTCAAACGGTAGTGTCGCATTCAGCACGGTGAGCTGCAGTAGCACCACGGTAGGCTTTGGTGATGTCGCCCACGGGGGTAGCAACGACGGGACTAACGGCGGTGCAGAAAACTCAACAACAGAGGCCATAGTAATTGGCTCTGATACCAAATGTAATGGTCTACGATTAGATGACCCTAGACCCAAGTAGCATGACTACGCTGATGATCGGCGGCCACACCACAAGGGCGGGGAGATAGATAGTCTAAGGACTATTTGTTATATTTCTTGCTTGGCACAGTAGGATGACACGGCTTGGTATTTAACCAGCCCCCTAACAAGATAAGGCTACGTGATAACTAAATGCAACAAGGTAAGGATAGCATGCTAACAAATAGATGCACCAACAGATGAGGTGAGTGATAACAACCAAACTAACTAGAACGGCAAGGCTATTGATCCCTCCTTGTTGAAGGTGCTAAAGCCTTGCCACGCGGTCGCTGCCCACAAAGCCTACTCCCATAGGCGTGCACACGACAAGCTCTCGCTTATTAGTTATCACATTTCTCAAACAAGACAATATGCATGCTTGCTTCCTCTGGAAAACATAGTTCTTGTTTCAACTAAACCATACTTCATATTGTAAGCGGAAGGAAGCTTGCAATTCTTTCCCATTGGTGAAAGAAGTGTAAGTGGCAAGCATTTTAGTGGAGGAGGATTGGATATTGGATAGATCCACCTAGGCTACTTATATTGGATTTTTCACGTACTTTGTTATATTAAATTTTTGACAAAATGCCTATCAATAATTTGGTGGTTTAGTAAAGAAATGTTGAAATCAATATATATACTAGTGGATACAATTAAACCGTAAGACAAGAAATTAGAGCTCAACTGAGGTCCAACACTGTTTGTTTCCATTTTGATCAATTGTGAAGATAGTATGTTGCTATTTGAGAATTCAAGCTCACAGTTGCTAACTTAGTCTTTCACAACAGGCGAACAACAAATGCATTTTCGACAAGTAATGGTTTGATTCGAAACCATGGAAGGATTTACCACTATACCACATGCCAATGAGACATCGAGTGGCAAATCCTCAAGTGCCAATCTTTGCAGCGTTCTGGCAACTGAAGAGACCATGCAGCATTCTGAGAACTTAACACTATGAGACCATGCAGCGTTCTGGCAACTGAAGAGAGTAACTCAAGTGCAGGAGAAGTCTGAAGGCCTCAAAGCTGAAAATTTCTCAGTTGTAGGTGGTAACAATTTAGTTTTCTCAGAAATCATGTGTAAATTTCCTAAGCCTTCCCCAGTTTTATATTTTCCTTCAGTTAGTGTGGTATTTCAGTTTGTCTCTTAATTAGAATAAGATGTGGCCCTATACCACGTGCATGAACATTCCTAGTATAAGCCATTAATATTCTATTAGTAACGGACATCAATTATTAAAGTCCCTTAGCAGGTGCAACTGTACAACTGACTATTCGAATAAGATACATTGACATCAAAACATACCATATTATTCCGATTTGCATGTGGGCTACTCCCAATCTTAGGCCTGAATGCATCTGGATTGCGCTCCAGTGTAGCGTCAATAGCTTCACGCCTAGCAGCCTCATTCTCAACATTATTAAAACAGTTGGTGCAGTTGCATCCATCGCAATAAACACTATTTGCAAAACATTCACAGTACCTAAGCATAGAAAACCATAAGAACAACTCAGATTGATAGCATCAAGTATCAGTACACAAAGACTTACAACTCAAATGAAAGATCAGGATTAGAAAACTGAAAAAAGTATTGAACCACAAAAAAATATTTTTTTCATATATTTTTTCCAAAAGGAGGGTGATTCTCTGACTTCCGATGAGAAGGTCCAAACAACAACAGACTATCGAAATTTGTGAAGATGTAGGCAGAAGAAGAAATTAGGTTTTTGGAGAAGATATGAGAGTGTTACCAGGAATTTTTTTTCCAATTTCTCTATATTATTATTAACCATCTAACCTACATGTACAGCCCTCTAACAGAATGAAATAGCATCAAAAAGTTTGTGGTTTTTATCTTCAATGCAACTCATAGGTACTCCTTCAAACACTAAGCCCCATTTGACCAAGCTCTTGTTCCTTTTGGACTCACTGAGAAACTTAATGATAAAGCAACAGTTCAAGCATTCGTGGTTCCAAAGATATATAACGCTTTGTAATTATCTTGACTAGCCAAAAGTTGCCATTTCAGCCCATTTGAAGTAACAACATTATTTCACTAGCTACAAGTTTAACAAGAACATGCTATTATTATCCAGTTTTTTTTCAGAGAGAGAGAGAGAAGTTCTAGAATGCATGTATTTATTCTTGCAAGCTTTTTATGCAAAAAAAAAACTCAAGATGATTGCCGCTGCACATATTCCATAGTATCCGCAACAAATCGCATAAACTTTACTAGATCCAACTCTATTCATACAAGAGCCATTCTGGTGGACATTTAACGTATTTGGTGACTTCTAGAGAAGTACGTGAAGGGATCCATACATTCTTTAGAAAAAAAAAGAGCATTGCCTTCATTGACAAAAATCCCATTGCAATATTGCACTGTTCTCAAGCTAAGACACATAGAATCTGACTTACAACTTCAAACATTTGGAATGCCTACAATTGCAGCACTTCTTCTTTGTCGGGGTGCCATCTTTCCCTTCATAGAGCCGAGCACGTGGTTTTGGTGACTCTGGCTTCCTAAAAGTACAGAAACTCAAAGCATAATCAGAACTTCACCGGAGCATGACGCAAAATTACAAAGGGAAAATTAGGAATAGGAAATTCGCATCAATTCAGCTCATCATTAGGAAGTACGCTAAATTTAACTGTAAATGCCACTGGAAGACCAAAAGGTACATCTAATGCAAACATTTGTCTTCGTTTCCATGGAGAGACAAGTGCAAAGTAAAATTTGGACACCAAGTTTCAAACATGGGTTAAAAGCTAAAAAACAGGAGACCTCCGACTATATGAATCAAGAGAAAACAAACTCACACATCCACAAGCAAGAGCCCCTAAAGTACCAAATGGGGAAGCGAAAATATGAAAACTTGAAGCTAGACATAAATCTTAGAACGGGGGGCACTCACAAGGGGACGGCAACCGGTGGCCGCGGCACCGGCTGCGCCTGCGTGGGCCGAACCTGAGGTAGGGGCACCGCCACTGCCACCGCCGGCCGCGGCAGCGGCACATGCACCACGTGATGCGGCCGCATCACCGGCAGTCCCCGCGGTTGCAGCTGCTGCGGAACCCCCACCGGCACCGCTGCCCTCAGTTGGTGCGGCTGCGGGAACCCGACCGGCACCGCCCTCGGCTGCAGCGCCCTAGACACGGCGGCCGCGGCCGCCGCCATCGCGGGGTTCCCCGCCAACGCCGCCGAGGTAAAGTCAAGCTGCCTCACCAGCTTCTTAATCGGCGGCTGCGTCGACGCAGAGGGCACCGGCGCCCGCGGCGGCGGCCTGCCGCCGCCGCCGCCCTGCTCCTTCCCCGCCATCTACTCAACCCGGAGCTACTAGATCAAAACGCCCCCGTCACTACTCGAAACGCCACCCAATTCACGGCGGCCGCGGAGACGCGCCGCGAGATCGCGGCTGCCGGCGCCAGATCGGGGGGCGGAGGCCCCGCGGCGAGAGCGGGGAGACGGGATTGCAGCGAGCTCCGGCGCGTATCTGCGGCGGAGGAGAATGGCGGACTTTGAGAGGGTTAGGGAATTAGAAGATTTTCCCTCTTGCTGTTGCTGCTCCCCCCTCCTCTCTCTCTCTCCCTCCCCCTTTCTTTCTCTCCCACTCTTTGCTTTCGAAATCAAATTCATATTCTACGGCCGGATCCGTGGGGCGGGCCGGGATCGGACGGCGGGAGGCCGCGGAGGCGCATCCTGCGGCTCAAATTCATAGACGCGAGGTTGTTGGGCCGCTCGCCGTTCGATTCGACGGGGCTGAATATTTCAGCTCTTTGCACCGTGGACGCGCACGCGTCGTTCGCCGCCTCCTGTGCTTCTGACGTGTGGGCCGTGGTCGTAGAGTTTTTGGTGGGGCTGCGGAGTCAGTGGGTGGGGTGACGTGGGGAGATGGGTCGTTGGAGGCGGCGGTGTCGCCATCGCTTGATGTGATCCATCCTGTCATGTATCGAGTTGTTTTTTGGGAAACGCTGGCACGTGTTGCGGTGTTGGTTTATCTCTATGACACATGTAGTCGAATAAAACGTGGCCCACCTGTCATTGTGGTATATATAGATAGAAGTGATGTACGCCTTGTATTACGCTGAATCTCTGGTGCGGGGTGACTAGATGTATCTTTCATCGGTTTCAGCGGACGCTACTGTTGAGCCCGTGGAGAGGAACTGGTGTTCTTTTCGGTTATGGTTGTAATTTATAGCTTTTTATTTTAATATAATTATTTATATAAATAGATTGAGTATCTGTTTATATTGGCTTTGATTTGTAAATAGTAATAGCTTGTAGAGATAGATACTCGCGTGTGATCTTAACCGATATAACCGAAGTCATTATAACGTACTATAATCGACTAGTATATCTCAACTTGAAAGACACTCTGTTTTGAAGATAGGTACTGTAGATAAATAACTTTTAGAAACCAATATGAATAAGGTCTAAATGCCGATAAATCGCTTTAAAAAAACTATAAATACCGATAAGTCGCTTTAAAAAATTATCTTGATAAAATTACTTTAAAATGACAACAGAAGAACAGTGAGACGCCATCCGAGCACTAGTAAGGCCTGGCATGGAACGTCTCTTTCAAACACATAAATTTTACCTCATATGTAACATGGAAATTTTATAGAACACCGTTTAATTTTTCAAGAATTAAGAAAAAAACAATGTTCCAAGTAGAGCCTAAACGTGGTGTTACATTTCGGAAGGAGTATGCTAGCGTGTGCTTAGCATGGTGTTTTGTGTTGCCGTGTATGTCGACCAAGTGTATATGACATGCTTCAGAAGTGTATCTAATATACTACATACTAAAAATCGATAACAGATCTTTTAGAGTTGCTAAAAAAATAGTAATCTGCTATAAATTTTTACAAAAAGCAAAACATCCAGCCCTGGTGGACCCAAAATATAATAGCTTGGATTAAAAGAAGAGTCAATGTCAAGTACAATCTAAATTAAAAGATATTCAAAATAAAAAATAAAAAATTAGTAATTTAATTTCTATATGACTTCCAAAGTAACATCTATAAATAACTAAAATTCGCAATAATAACTAAACTAAATATAACAAATTAAAAGAAAGAGTACAATCCAAATTAACTAAAATTCAGAATAAAAATAAAACTAGTAATTTGATTTTCATATGAATTTTGAAGGAAACCCCTAACAAACTAAATTTAGAATAATAATTAAAAGAAAATAGAAGTTCATTTTTTATACGAACTCCAGCCTAAAACTAAAAAGAAATCTATGGCAAATATGATCCAAAAACATGCAAATTTGGAATAAATATTGAAAGATGATTAGATATTTAATTTGTAAATGAATTTGAAAACTAATTCCAAAAAAAATAAAATTTATAAACCTATACTAATTAGACATTCGAGAAGCTCCTATATTAACCAGAAAAATCTAGTCATTTATCTTTACAGACCCAAGCTAGAATAGCTCAGATTAAAAAAAAGAACCACATGCAAGTACAATTCACATTAAATGAAATTTGGAATAAAAAATAAAGAAAATTAGCAATTTGATTTCCATAATACATCTAAAGTAACATCCATAAATAACTAAAATTTGGAATAATAATTAAATACAAATTAGCAAAATAAAAACAGAGTCCATGTCAAGTACAATCCAAAATAACTAAAATTTGGGGAAAATAAAAATTAGCAATTTGATTTTCCTACGAATTCCAAAGTAAATCCTCAAAAAAACAGAATCTATGTATTATATACTAAAAGTCAATCACATGAGTTTTATAGTTTCTAAAAAAGATAAATAAGCTAGAAGTTCTCAGGAAAAAAAAGAAAAATATCTATCCCTCAATTTAGACGTTATTATTGTCAGTAAACGATCACCAGTAGATGTTTCAAATAAAACATAAAATCTTATAAGAGAAAACTACCCATTATAGATTCTAGATGAATCTAATAAATGGAAAAAAAATCCTAGATGGCCCGCACTAAAATCTATGCACGAGAGAAAAAAAGAAGGATATAGACATGTAAAATAAATGAGTAAAAGTCATGCACAAGGGAAAAAAACTGGCACTGGCAAGAAAAAAGGAGAGACTAAAAAGACAAGATTTATTCTACCTACATGCTTCCCAATAATGTGTGTTTTACAACGTTATTTTTTTTCCAGAATCACCATCGATGTGGTGGATTATAATTAAAGTTGAACTATATCAACTGTTTGGTGTTGTCTATCATACAGCTGAAAGAAAAGAGAAGCATTGTTGAAATTCTCCTAAAAATAAAACATCTGACCCTTAGTTTGGTAGATCCTAATTATGTTTAGTAATCCATAACTGATTGATGTTACTTGATAAATGAGAATAATTGCTAGAAATTATAAAAAAAGAGAAAATCATCTAGCCCTTAATTAAATGGACCCTTTTTATGATTAATAAATCATAACCAATAGTTTTCCTTGATCCATGGAAGTGCGCATGAAGTTAATTTGTTCCATGATATGCATGCTCTCTTGTATGAAATTAAGACGTGAGATGCTAGAGATAGAATTGAACTTAAGCGATCCACATACAAACACAAACTTGCCTACAATACCATTATAATTTGCATTCTTTTAATTATATTATTATAGATACAACTATTGTTTCTATTATTGAAGATGCCGATTAAAAATTATAAAGAACAAGTATTTCCTCCTAAAGATATAATCTATATTATTTGTTTTAACATGTACTACTATACATTCATATCACAAATGGAAATGATTCTACAAACATGGAAACCAAATCAAATTGATAACGTTCTAAACTTTTGAATTCTTCCATGTGATCTGCAACCCTTTTTATTTGCGCATATGATTCCTTTATTATCATCACATATATACCGTTAAATTATTTAAATATACTCTAAAAATAATGTCCATGCATGTACGCGGCCACCATGCTAGTTGACACAAAAACACATGTAGCTGTCTATGATTCTGTTGTCTCTTGTAAAAGTGTTATTCAACTAATGAAAACTGTGTAACCGTGTGTCAAAAACCAGTTTGAAAATTACTTGGGATAATACGCTGATTCCAGTTCGGTAACCGATCAAGCCAAATGCATCTGTATTCTGTCACGACCCAAACATCAGGCGTTACTCAAACTTGTGTTCCACGTCGGCCCCACTACCCGCTACACAAAAAGAACAAAACAGCAAGCGCCTCCAAACCTTTGGCAGTGACACCTTCTCGCCACAACGGTGACGCTAGCAACTTTCTGGGCAAGACCGCCGCACAGTCTCCGCGGCTTCTGACGACAACGGCGAAGACTCCGCCGAGAGCCACACCGGCCTGCATACCCAAAGATCACTAACCCCAACGATACGACCGCGGTAGATACCTTGAACACGTCTGAATTATTGGGGCCATGTTGTGTTGATTGGTGCTCATGGTTTGATATGAATTACAAGGATATTGTACTTCAGAAGTAAGGCGATGCTCAAAAGTAATTGTAATGCCTCCATTTTGGGGAATAGAGATGTCGAATCATCCGCAACAATTTAGGAGTTCTGTTACAGACAGAAAGAGTATCATGTTTACACACAAATATTTAAAAAGCAGCTAATTTGATTAAAATATGACATAATGGACAATTTTAGCAACAATACAGGCGTTTAAACCCAAAATTTAATATACATTCAGAAGAATCGAAGAAAACTACACAGAAACGCTTGAGTGTGATCGTAACCCCTACACAAAATCTTGCAATATTCTTTCTTTTGCCGGTATTTGATGTGGTGAAAATTATAGTAAGACTGAATACGATCAACCGTACTCAATAAGTTATATAGAGAAATGCTATATAACTACTGGTCAGGATTATCAAGTGATGAGGATATAGTTGTTTCATTATGATATACGGATGCAGTTTTATTTGTAAACATTCTTAAACACAAAAGAATAATAACTACGTAAGGATTTGGAGTTTCAAGATTTGATTAATAGACCTCAGCATTTTTCAAATCATTTTCTAAATCTACGTACGCTTCACTGTTGAAATCACCCACTGAACATAGCTTCTTTTACCAGAAGTACGGCGTATTCGAGATACCATTGTGATTACTTCGTAGAATTGTCCAGCTTTACCCACAAGATTCCTTAACCCTCATGACTGAGTTAAGAAAACAAGGTTATTTCACTGCTCACCTCTTTATATAAGCTCTACCCAGTAGATCTCCATCTCAGACACGAGTATCCACTGACTTGGTCAGATATCTTTCACCCGTCTTGAGAGGAATCTACCGTTGTTTAGTATGGTTTTACCCCCTTCCATACTAACTCTCCTTTACTCCTGTAGAGATTCAATCGATTTGAGTAGCTACTAAACCAAGTTTGACGAGTCAAAACTTGTGGTTGGGCGATCATTATATTCTTTGCTCAGCATAAAGTCATCCTTACTTTCTTCGAGCTTTGTCCCTATTTTAGTTCGAGACATTTTGTCTCTAAACCCACATCACAATGCTTAGTGGCAGTATTATCTAGTCAACACATGGTTTCCCATGATAACCAACATAATGCGAGGTAGAATGGCGGCAGATGATTGGGTGATTTGGTGAGGTACTAAAGATGTTCGCGAGGCAGATTGGGTGCTCAGCTGAGTTTAAAAGTAAAAGGATGGTAGTGGGAATAGAAAGCCGAAGTCGGTGGCGCTGGCACGAGGTGGACTTGGTGACGGTCGAGCTCGGTCAGCGAGACCGTCTTACGGGTGAAGTGATGGGGTAGCACTACGGCCTAGATAGTGCAACCTAGGTTGACGGGAGCGAAGCATGGCAGGTGTGCTCGCATCGGTTGCATGGCACGCTGGTTTGCGATGGCCACGACAGTCAGCACAAGTAGTTGGTAGGGAGCATGCGAGGCAGCGGCTGGCCAAGGGTGAGGTGACACGCGGCAGAGCTGGTAGCGACTGGTGTGAACGGCAAGGTTGGTTGCGGTGAGGGCAAAGCAGGGGTAGCACGTGGCCGCGGAGCTGCAGGGGAGCAGCGGCGGGTGAAGGCGGTTTCTTGGAAGACGCCAGAGAGAAGGGGAAAGCAGCTAACCAAAATGAGAAAGGCGGGAGTTCAAAGGAATTTGTCAAATTAGGAAAGAAAACCGAATTCAAAAGAAATTTAAGAATTTTAAAAATTTTAAAAATTTTCAGGCTGTTTCAGTAATCTCTATAAGGTTATGGCCATTTCCATTTCAGTAAACTCTATAAGGTCATGGCCATTTTCATTTAGATGTTGCGCAAGCATTAGTATGAGCATGTTTGGAACATATGAATGTCGCGACAATTCCATACGCGATAGTTCAATCCCTACGTGAACATGAAAACCCTTACTCTATATAGGACCTAAATTAGCAAACTTACAAACATGTTGGAATGAACGTCGGTCACCAATGTGGGGAGAAAGCAGTTGAGATCAAGGTTCAAAAAAATCGGTGGTTACCGGTTACCGAAAATACCAGTTAGTATCGGGATAAAAAAACCGGTTAGAGTTACTCAAATATAAATTTAGATTTATAACTGCACAATACACTATCTAGATTAATTTAGGTATTTATTATGCTAGATTATCTATTGTATGAAGTAAATATGCATCAATTATTTTTCTCCTATGTTTTCTCTGCCTTTTTTAAGTTTTTCTAGCGGTTTTACCGGGTTTTCACCGGATACCGAAACAGGATCACCTACAGTTTCGGGTTTTGGAACCTTGGTTGAGATAGCAGAGGGGGCAAATTTTCTAATGAGGCTTCGAACATGTTTTTTCAGCTTCTAAAAACTACTTTTCGTCTTTCTACAGTAACTAGCTATCAAAAAGAGTGTCTTTTCAGGTCAGGGTCTATTAATTGATTACAATACATATTGTAGCAACTTTATTTATATCGGTCAAAATCGTACGTGAGTTTCTGTTACTCCATATTCTCTCTCACGAATAGCTCAAAAGCCATAAACTGCAACTATAAACCGAAGCAAAAAAGAACAACCCCTATGGCCTCTTCTTCTCAACTTCTAAAAGCTGCTTTTCGACTTTTCGACAGTAACTAACTTTTAAATAAAGTGTATTTTCAAGGCGGAGTCTACGAGTTGATTGTAGTACAAACTGTACCGACTTCATTTATATCGGTTAAAACTGCACATGAGTTTATGCTACTGCATACTCTCTCTCACGAATAGCAAAAAAACTATAAGCCACAACTATAAGTTATAAACCAAAGCAAAAAAAAAAACAGACATATATCATCTACAAATTGACCGGGCCCAGAGGGAGGCAGCTTTTGTGCGATGCACAGAACTAACCTCGAGCACAAGAAATCAAGAACAGATCTTTACATAGCATATGGGCCACAACACGGAGTCGGCCTGCTGCATGGATCTGCAACGGATGTGCATCAGAATACTTGACTTTATCTGCTCTCAATTCAAGTTTCAGCGCACTATCCGAGACTGGACAGAATCATCCAGAGGCCGGAGCGCAAGTCTAACCACACATGCAAGAAAACAGTAGGGTCTTCGATGTATGCTCTGTAACTTTAACAGTCTTCAGGAGGAGCAATCAAAGAATATCGGAGCTGGTCCTTTTGTCTTTCAAAGTCATAACGCTTGAGAATTTGTTGGAAATCTGGAACTTTGCAGGCAGTTGGAATTGTGGATGCTCAGCAAGATGAGAAACATTGGACCTAACGGAACTTGAAATGGATGGAGATGAATAATTGTATTTGGAGTAACATCAGGACCATCTATGATCTACCACAAAAAATCACCCTACTGCTTGAAGCAGACAACTCTGAAGAGGGTACCTTCTGCCTTCTAGCGATAAAAAAACAACAAAGATGGTGCAGATGACAGAATTCCTGGTTAGGCAGTGGATAGGAAAATAGACAGCCTGGTTCATAATAAAAAAAAGTAAATAATTGCATGTAGTTATTCAATCCCAAGAAACTATTTTTGTCAATGACTATCAGTAAACGCGAAGTGTACCTAACACAGACGAGTGCTTGTCACCTATACTCCAGACAGGAAAACTTGCCATCTTTGAAATGGTGAAAACGGTGCTTATCCCTGACAATTATCTCTCGGTTCTCCACAGCTGACATGAATTTGATGGCGAGATGGCAATCCCTACATGTCCTCAGGTTTTTTATTATCCTGATGGGAGAGGTGCTCCTGTTGGAAATATAAGCACATGTAGGTTCAATTTATTCCATAAATAAATCATGACATCATGCACGCAAAATAACAGAACCATCACAGGCATAAAAGATCTAGACATGTAAACCAGGAAACTATACATGAACAGATCTAATACGGAGAACATGACTGTTACTAGGACTGTGCGTTCGGTTAGTTCGGTAAAATCGGTTCGGTATATACGGTAAATACGGTATCGTTAGTTCGGTAGTATACGGTATTTTTGAAAATACGGTTCGGTATCGGTAAATCCCAATTTATTTCGGTACGGTATCGGTAAATACCATATTTACCAAAGTTGACGCAAATTGCAAACGATATAGTGACTAGCGAGACAAGAAGGCGACAGTATATATACTACGAGCTATTCTAAAAAAAGATATTTGCAACCATAGTTCTAAAAAAAATGCAAGGAACTCTCAGGGAGCCGGTGACGTGAAAAATAAACCATGTTTGCTATAAAAAATAAACGAGGTCTCTCAGTATTTGCCGACTGCTGTATATACTATATACCGTGACCTCAGTATTTGGCTATTTGCCGTATAAACCAGGTCTCTCAGTGAGTCAGTGACGAGGTCTATCAAAAAAAAGAAACCGTTCATGTTTCAATCACGTCTCTCAGTGACCTCGTCCCGAAACAAAGAACTGGGTGACTAGTTCATTTTTCACGTCTCTTAGACTCTCAGTGACCAGTTCGGTTTATTCGGTTTTTTCGGTTTTTAGTCCATTTTTCCCGAAAAAACCGAACACCAAAAATACCTAAAAAATAAAAACCGAACTGAATACCGAAAACCGGTCAAACCAAGTTGACCGGTTCGGTTCGATTTTTTCGGTCCGGTTTTTTCGGTTCGGTTAAAATTTGCACAGCCCTAACTGTTACGTACCGATGATTCTGTTCTGACCGGTTTGGCGATGTTGACGCTGCAGGCACGGTGTGGATGACACGAGGTCGATGACGATTCGCCGAAACCGAACGACGAGGAAGACGAGCCAGAGTTACAGCAAGCAGTCGCGCAGAGCGCTTCCCAAAAACCTTATTCGCCCTCTCCCAGTGCAGGACTTCGAAGGCGATGGTTCCGGAGACCTGCTCTCCCGAACGACAGTGCACGCCGACGGACGGGATGGAGTAGACTACGTGGGACGGCGCAGCACGATGGAGGAGGCAAAACCCTAGATTGATTCGCATATACTGTATGGAGTCGGCGACTCGGTATTTATGGAGGAAACAGGACGTGTGATCAAGACGCCTGCACGTTCTCCATAACTCGTAACCGAAACGGATTAGTCGCGCGTAACCGATCCGGATTCACCGCTACTCAAAACAGCAAAAATAAAACTGCAAAAAGAAGCCGCGTCTGCGCAAGCATCTGGAGCCGATTTTGGCGGACCATTCACGCAGGTGCCGTGCACCCGCGCCCCCCGCCCGGCCCGGCGAGGCGAAGCGAGCGAGCGCGCGCGTGTGATCCTCTAGTTCTCTCCCACACATGCCTCAAGTGGCTAGGAGTGCACCATCCCTTTTAAGGTGGTCTTCCTCTCCTAGAACTAGCAATATGGTACTAAAGTTCACATGCATGCCTCCTTTGCATGAGTGGGCCTTTGAGATTTAAAAGGAATTATTCTTTCGTATGGGCTTGGCCCACATAATTCAACAATCCCCCACCAGATCTCAAAGTCCCACAGAGATTTGCCTGAATTCCAATGTACTGTTTATATATCAGTGTTTCGATGGAGACCGATTAAGGTTGAACATCCACCTAGAACTCCGAGCTACACTTACTCACAACTTGAACAATGGACTACGCCTTGAATTGCAAGTTTTGTGCAAGCAAGCTTCACTTAGAGACTTAACTAATACTAGGCCGCCAGTAGGCTACCCCTCGGTTGGAGCGTATAAGTCATACTCCTTGGTCTCTTCATGAGCTTAGTAGGAGATTTTCCCAAAATCTCCATAGACTGTGACTAACAGTCGGGCTCATATAGGTGTGTTCTTTCAAGAACGTTCTGCAGGATAACGTCTTCGCTTCTGAAAGCCAATGGAACACATTAAGGCCTTAACCAACCTGCCTTGCAGTTTGTGAGAGTATTGCATCTTCACATAGAGAGGGTTGAAGTTACTCTCCTCCAGTTAACTAATGGCTTGTTTTTCCCAGATCCTAATTCACGGGATCTCCGATCACATAGGTTGGGTTACTACCATAGATAACTCACATGGGTCTCATACCCATCTCCTTCGATGCACTGTCTATCACATTCCGTGATAATCCCTTTGTAAAGGGATCTGCCAGGTTTTTATCTGTTTGGATGTAATCCAAGGTTATAACTCCGGAGTTTTCTCAATTTCCTGACAGACTTCAATCGTCTCTTGACATGCCTAGACGATTTCATATTATCCTTAGAACTGTTCACTTTAGCGATAACAGTTTGATTATCACAGTTCATAAGGATAGCTGGCACTGGCTTTTCCACCGTAGGTAGATCCATCAATAGATCCCATAGCCATTCTGCCTCAAAAGTAGCAGTGTCTAGTGCCGCAAGTTCTGCTTCCATGGTTGACCTCGTCAAAATGGTCTGTTTGCAAGACCTCCATAAAACAGCACCACCACCAGTAGTGAAAACATATCCACTAGTGGCTTTGATCTCATCAGCATCAGAGATCCAGTTGGAATCACTATAACCCTCCAGCATCGACGGGTACCCAGTATAGTGAAGTCCAAAGTTCGAGGTACCTTTCAGATAGCGTAACACTCGCTCAAGCGCCTTCCAGTGATCATCTCCTGGGTTAGATGTAAACCGGCTCAACTTGCTCACAGCAAAGGAGA
The DNA here is from genome assembly GCA_017311315.1 of Dendrocalamus latiflorus. NCBI lineage: Eukaryota > Viridiplantae > Streptophyta > Magnoliopsida > Poales > Poaceae > Dendrocalamus > Dendrocalamus latiflorus. The sequence goes on from CM029664.1 coordinate 47,273,245, forward strand.
TGTCTGGCCTTGTTGCACTAGCTAGGTACATAAGTGAGCCAATTATCTGAGAATATTCCAGCTGATTCCTAGCAATTTTCTTATTCTTACGAAGTAACACGCTAGGATCATAAGGTGTTGGAGAAGACTTGCTGTCAGAAAAACCAAAACGGCTCAAGACCTTTTCCACATAATGAGATTGCAAAAGTGTAATCCCATCCTCACCTCTAACCAATTTAATGTTTAGAATAACATCAGCCACTCCCAGATCTTTCATATCAAAGTTTTGAGACAAGAATGATTTGACCTCATTTATCATATTGATGTTTGTCCCAAAAATCAGGATGTCATCCACATACAAGCATAGAATAACTCCCTCACCCCCACCATAGCGGTAGTATACACATTTATCTGCCTCATTGACAGTAAAGCCTGCAGATGTCAGTGTTCTATCGAACTTCTCATGCCACTGCTTAGGGGCTTGTTTCAGACCATACAAAGATTTCAACAGTTTTAACACCTTGCCTTCTTGACCTTCTACTACAAATTCATCAGGCTGTTCCATGTAAATTTCCTCATCCAGCTCTCCGTTAAGAAAAGCTGTCTTAACGTCCATTTGATGAACGAGAAGACCATGTGAGGCAGCCAAAGCAAGTAGTACCCGAATTGTGGTCAGTCTAGCAACAGCCAAAGCCATCTTGTCTAATCGTTTGTTTGACGTCTATGTCAACTTCACTAATGCCAAACAACTTTGGGATGAGCTCGAGGAGAAATACTCCGAGGGAGATAATGGAAATGAGTCCTTTATTACAGCCAATTACTTGAACTATAAGATAGTTGAGGGCCGGTCGGTGATGGAGCAGCTCCATGAGCTTCAACTCCATGTACGTGACTTATGTCAGTACGACTGCGCTCTGCCTGAGAAGTTTCAAGTCAATGTCATTTTGGCTAAGTTACCGCCTTCGTGGCGCGACTTTGTGACCGCTCGAAGGCATATAAAGGAGCGCTTGACGCTCAATGAGTTGTCAGCTGCTATTAATGTCGAGGAGCGTGCTAGAGCTGGTGACGGCTCGGGAAAGGCTCAAGTTCAGGCTCATCAAGTTCAACTTAAGAATGGTGGAGGACCTGGAAAACCCAAGTTCAAGAGTCAGCCCCAAGTCAAGCTACAGCCTAAGAAAATGAAGAAGAAGAAGGAACACATCGTCTGCTTCGTTTGCGGTGAGGCTGGCCATAAGGCCAATCATTGCCGCAATCGGAAGGGCAAGGGTCCATCTCCAGGTCAGCACAAGAGCCACAAGGCTGAGGTCCATGTCGCGCTGGCTAGCACCAGCTCAGAAGAGTACGTACCTATGGCCTTTATGGCAAGTCCATCTATTGATTGGTGGATTGATACAGGTGCTACTAGACATATATGTGCTGATCGATCTTGGTTTTCTTCATTTCAGGGTGAAGGTGGTGGATCCGTCCTAATGGGCAACGGAGCCGCCGCAACAGTACGTGGGATTGGACAGGTTTGCCTGAAGCTTACTTCAGGCAAAACACTCATCCTAAGAGACGTGCTGTACGTGCCTGCGATGACGCGCAATCTTCTTAGCGGGTCAATGTTATGTAGGCAAGGAATAAAGCTTGTGTTTGAATCAAATAAAGTCATTTTGACTAAGTTTGGTAATTTTGTGGGCAAAGGCTATGATAGCGGAGGCATGTTCCGCTTATCCATTCTTGATTTGAATAATGTAAACATTTATAATGTTTCCCATTGCAATAAAGTTCATGATATTTGGCATTCACGGTTGTGTTATGTTAATTTTGAAGCCATTACGCGGTTAAGTAAGATGAGTTTAATTCCGATCTATAATTATGAGAAGGGTTCAAAGTGCGAAGTGTGTGTGCAAGCTAAGCAGCCCCGAAAACCTTTTCATAGCGTTGAAAGGCGAAGCACTTCTCCACTTGAACTAATCCACTCTGATCTTTGTGAGATGAATGGAATATTAACTAAAGGTGGCAAACGATATTTCTTAACTCTCATAGATGATGCGACTAAGTATTGGTATATTTATCTACTTAAGTCGAAAGATGAAGCACTTGAATACTTTAAAATCTACAAAGCTGAAGTTGAAAATCAACTAGAAAAGAAAATCAAACGGTTAAGATCGGACCGAGGCGGTGAGTACGTCTCACATGAGTTCTCCCAATTCTGTGAAGAAAGTGGAATAATTCATGAAGTTACTCCACCATACTCACCCCAATCTAATGGAATAGCCGAAAGGAAGAACCGAACTCTTTGTGACTTGGTTAACGCCATGCTTCAGAGTTCAGGTATGTCGGACTATTGGTGGGGTGAGGCAGTTCTCACAGCTAACTATGTCCTGAATAGGGTTCCACCTCGCAATCAGGAGGAAACACCCCATGAAGGATGGAAGGGGAGAAAACCCAACTTATCCTATTTTCGAACGTGGGGATGCCTTGCAAAAGTGCATGTGCCGTTGCCGAAGAAAAGGAAGCTTGGTCCTAAGACCGTTGATTGTGTCTTTCTAGGATATGCTATTAATAGCACGGCTTATAGATTTTTAGTGGTCAAATCTGAGGTGAGTGATATCGCTACTAATATAGTGATGGAATCTCGTGATGCGACATTCTTTGAGCATGTGTTTCTATGAGACCGAATGAAGATAGTGGACACATCGGCTCAGATGATCTCTCTATTTCTCCTAGTGTGGATAACACCGCTCCAGATTTGGAGTTGAGGAGGAGTAAGAGACAGAGGACCGAGAAGTCACTTGGGGATGAATTTGTCACCTATGTCGTGGATGATGAACCACGAACCCTTTCAGAGGCATACGCATCTCCGGATGTGGATTACTGGAAGGAGGCAGTCCGTAGCGAGATAGATTCCATCATAGCTAACGGAACTTGGGAAATTACAGATCTCCCGTCTGGTTGTAAGCCAGTAGGTTGCAAGTGGATCTTTAAAAGAAAGCGCAGACCTGATGGTACTATTGAAAAGTACAAGGCCCGATTAGTGGCTAAAGGTTTCACGCAAAAAGAAGGTGAAGACTATTTTGATACATACTCTCCTGTGGCTCGTCTACCCACAATTCGAGTGCTTTTAGCGCTAGCTGCTGCATACAAACTCCTAGTACATCAAATGGATGTAAAGACCGCTTTCCTAAACGGAGAGTTGGATGAGGAGATTTATATGCAACAGCCTGAAGGATTTGTGGTTGAGGGGCAAGAAAGGAAAGTATGTCGATTGATTAAATCTTTGTATGGACTAAAGCAAGCTCCTAAGCAATGGCATGAGAAATTCGATAGTACGTTGACGTCGGTCGGCTTTTGTGTAAATGAAGCCGATAAATGTGTCTACTATCGGTTTAATGGGGGCGAAGGTGTCATTCTGTGTCTTTACGTAGATGACATACTGCTATTTGGGACCAACATAGATGTGATCAATAGAACAAAGTCTTTCCTTTCCCAGAATTTTGATATGAAAGACCTGGGTGAAGCTGATGTTATCTTAAACATTAAGCTTATTAAGGGTGAGAATGGGATTACTCTTTCGCAATCCCATTATGTGGATAAAGTCCTAACCAGATTTGGGTTTAAGGACTGTAAACCAGCAGCTACACCCTATGATCCAAATGCAAAGCTACATAAGAACACCGGACATGGGAAGGATCAACTTAAATATTCTCAGATCATAGGATCCCTGATGTACTTAACTAGTGCAACGAGGCCAGACATCTCATATGTTGTATGCAGATTGAGTCGTTATACATCCAATCCAGGAGATGATCATTGGGTAGCACTAGAAAGAGTACTTAGATATTTGAAGGAAACTTCTAATTTGGGAATACATTACTCGGGTCATCCTGCAGTCTTGGAAGGATTCAGTGATTCTAACTGGATCAGTGACTCGGATGACATGAAGGCTACAAGTGGTTATGTATTCACTCTAGCAGGTGGGGCCGTGTCATGGAAGTCTTCTAAACAGACTATTATTACACGGTCCACCATGGAGGCTGAATTAGTAGCTCTTGATTCAGCAGCTGTAGAGGCAGAATGGATTCGAGAACTCCTTTCTGACCTTCCTGTACTGGAAAAACCTATTCCAGCCATCTTGACCTACTGCGATAACCAAACCGTTCTGGTTAAGGCGAAGAGTAGGAAGGACAATATGAAGTCCTCAAAACATATAAAGAGCCGACTTAAGTCGGTAAGGCATGCCAGAGAGACTGGTGTTATTACTGTAGAATACATCCAGTCTGAAAGGAACTTGGCAGATCCTTTCACTAAAGGATTGGCGCGAAAGGTCATCCAAGCAGCGTCACAGGGGATGGGGCTTATACCCGTATAAAGGCTCATATTGGTAGTAACCTATCCTAGGAGATCGGAGATCCCGTGAACTAGGCTCTAGGACAACAAACTGTGTGAGATTAAAGAGCACATCTAACGGGTCCCATTAGCTGCAGTGCTCTGTTTGTATGGAAGGTTGAGCTTTGGCTCTTAATGAACTCTAGGTCTATATGACTTATGGAATCGTCCTACAGGATTCCTAGAAGAGTTCACCTACGTGAGTGAGATCGTGATCGAAGAAAGATAAGGGTATACTTTCTCAAGCACTCATGAGTAAGATACGGGGACATGACCGGAACGTCCCAACCCGAGAGGGAAAGGGCAAGCTGCCCAGTACAGAATGTGATTTGGACGAAAATTCTCACACCAAGGCATTGGATCAAGGCGAAGTCCTCCTTTGTCTGTGCAGAGTCGTAGTCCTCATTGCTAGGCTTTGGGTTCAAACCCGCAAGGTACCCATTGTTGAACAGCTGTATATTAAACAAGACTTTGACATCTTTTACCAATTGGTAAATTGGTGGGGACTGTTGTACATGAGAGGGCATATTGGGAATTTTCCAATTGAATAAAAGAAAAAAAAAGAAGCGGGGCCCACCTGTCGGTGAGCCACGCGAAGGGATAAGGAGAGAAGACTGAGTCTCCTCCCGGGGAGCTCCCGTGCGCTCCTGGGCGTGCTTCTCCCGTGCGGTTTCGGCGCGGCCGTTGGTCTCCTTTTGGATCTGGCGATTTCGGGGGAAAGATGGAGGGAGTGGCGGGGAAGTAGCGGCGGTGGAGGCGCGGGCAGGCCCGGGTTCTCCGGAGCCGGCCGCTCGTGCCACCTCGCGGCTCACCTCGTCTCCTCTTCATATGCCGGCTCGGCTACACGGTTTGAGACATATCTGCTTGACTCCCGTTCGATCTTTGCTCTCTCGAGTTCTTCCTCCTCTCCTCTGCGGGCTGCGCTGAAGTTGGTGGCTTCGGCCATCTTCGTTTGAGGCCGGTTCTTTGATTCCCTGTGTGAACCCTAATTTGGGTGTGGGGATTCAGTGAGCTTGCGGCTTTGCCCAAGAAGAGAAGCGGCGGCGCTGGTTCCTATTGTGATTGAGTACTCTTGGCCGGAGCACTTTGTGGTCTTGTGCGGCATATCTCTGTACCTCGACTTCACCTCTGGTTTTTCGGCTGAGAAGTGAAGAGCGGCATTGTATCTCCGTGAATCATCTACCTGCGCGTGATAGTGGGTTGATAGATTTTCTGGGGGAGCGATTCATCGTGCCTTGCCGCGCTGATTAATTGTCTCCTGCATTTTGTCGGCTTCTGGACAGTTTTGAATACTGTTCGTGTTGTGAGTATATTAACCCTTTACACATTACAGCAGTATTTCTTGATCTGTTATTTTGCTCAAGAATTGGAGGTTTGCTGTGAATGATTGTGGGCTCCTTGTATTTGCTCTGTGATGATAATATCAAAATCTGAAAGTAATCTGATTAACTAAACTAGAATTGAGCTCATTTGGTGATCTACTGTTTAGTCTGTTGGTTAGGTTTATTTCGGCCAGTAAGATTAGTTTACATACTGTTGATTTCTCTGTGATGCAGTAGGAGAATCTTGTTTAGAGCAGATTGTATTTACTTTATTGTTCTATATTATCTGCTAGTGGTTCTCTGAATACTGCATGTCTTGTTGCTGTTTGTAAATTGATAGACCGAAATATTCAGTTTGCTGTTTTCTGTTTTCTAGCAGCCTGGAACAGTGGAATTCTTTTTTGTGAGCTCAATTCCTAGTCTATAGTTGTCAGATTAGTCATGATGAATGTTGATATTACCATGAGAAGGCCAAAATCTTTGATTTTGCTCAACTCTGTTCGGAGAGCAATCATGAAACAATTATTTTGTTCTGTGCTAGATTTAATTGTTTCATTGTTGCTATTGATTTTTTGCTGTTTATTTTCAGCAATAATCATGTTATATTCTTTAGATATATCTATGATTATGAATGGCAAGTTAGAATTTCATATTTATATGCAATTTATGTCATTCTTATTGTGCTGGAAATATGGTCATTTGATATGTTTGGCTGGAATTAAATATTCAAATATGCTTATACCGCAATATTTACAACACCTCCTAGCTCAATCAAGTTGTATCTAGGGGTGAAAACGGATCGGATAGTTTCCGTCGGATCCGGACGGATACGGATACGGATTGTGTCGGAACGGATTTTTTTCGGATAGTCTTCGGATCGGATACGGATACGGATTTTTTTATCGGATACGGATACGAATACAGTAAGCCAAGTATCCGTCGAATACGGATACGGATACGGATTATCCGGATAATACGAAAACGGATATCCGAGGGGAGGGGAGTTACTTTAATTTTTATTTTTGATTTTTGAATTTCAGAAAAGCCTAGGAAATTCATTTAAGCCCAGAAAAATACAAAATAAACTCCAAACATTCCAGAAAAATTCACAAAAGTTCCTGGTGACATTTTGAACTTAATAAAAATATTTCCAACTAATGTTGGTATTTAATTTTCATACTTAAAAATACTTTTTAATTTCAAAAGTAGACCTTTAAACTCCAGAAAATCCAGGAAACCAAATAAAAGCCAAATAACTCCAAATAATTAATTTAAAGTAGGATTTTTATAGAAAATCAAAATATCATTTTATTTAATGTCTATTTTTTGGTTTTCACTTAATTTACTTTTCAAATCAGGCTTTTTAAAAATAGAAAATCCAGGGCAAAACCCAAAAATAAAATTTAGGCAGCAAAAAATACTTATTTTAATTAATTTTTATTTATTTATATATATTTATTTTAATAAAAACCTGGGCTGTTACAACTTGATGGATGAAATGGAGGAATGAAATGTTCTTATGTTTGTTCAAATTGCTATCATGTCATCATGTGTATTCCATGAATTGCACGTTGTTGTTACTTATGTAGTTATGTTATGATCGACTATTGGGTATATTTTCATTGTGGATGAAAAGACTATGCTTATTTAGATTTCATGAATGTTTTGACAAGATGAACTATTTACGTATTTTCGTTAATTTTGGATGTATAGTTTAAGAGGTTTTCATGTTCCGATAAATATTCGTAACCGTATTCGTTTCGATTCGTATTCGATCCGTATCTGTATTCGATATTATTCGTATTTGTATTTGTATTCGAGTTATCTGTATTCGTATCCGTATCCGAAAAAAAATGAAAACAAATATGGTAGATACATTATCCGTCCGTATCCGATCCGTTTTCACCCCTAGTTGTATCCTATTTGCTTCTTCAATCTTCTCTTGATCATGGTACGCCTCACCTTCTCGAAGTGGTACATTTTACCAGATAGAGCATATATATTAGAAAGCAGAACATGGTGGGACGGATTTTCAGGCTCGAGAGCAATCAATCGCTCAGCCACCTCCACACCGAGATTGAAATTATTGTGCATCTTGCATGCCCCCAAGCATTGCTGTCCAAACTTCAGGTTCTGGTTCTCCGGGTATAGGATCGCGTATAAACTGCATTGCGTCATCAAGAAGTCCAGCCCTTCCATACATATCAACCATAGAACAATAGTGCTCGGCACGAGGGACCAGTCCATAGACACTCTTCATGCAAGCAAAAGCATCAGGACCCTCGCTAACTAACCCAGCATGCGCACACGCAGATAGAATGGCCACAAAGGTGACAGACAGTGGTGGCCCTCACGCCTCATCATCAAATGGAACAGCTTGACCGCCTCGTGATTGAACACTCGTGTCCATCCTTTCAGAAACAACACACCTCTCCACTTCACGTCCCAAGTCCAGAGCACCAGCCTGTGCACAAGCAGAGAATGTGGCTACAAATGTCGCGGAATCAGGCACCACCCCGGCCACCTGCATCTCCTTATACACCTCAATAGCCCGCTCGGCAAGGCCATTCTGTTCGTGCCCAGAAATCATCGCGTTCCAAGCGACCACACTTGTATCACGAATTGCATCGAACAGCTTGCGTGCAACAGCTGGTTGGCCGCACTTCGAGCACAGCACAACAAGCGCCGTCTGCGCGGAACGATCGGGGCCAAACCCGAGGAGGATGGCGTGCGCGTGGATGGCCATGCCGGTGCGGAGAGCGGACAGGTCGGCGCATGCCTTGGCAACAGCGGTGAAAGCGAAGCTGGAGAAGGGGAGGGCGGCGGCGAGGAGGCATCGGTAGAAGGCGATGGCAGCGACGGGGTGGCCGTGATGCGCCGCGGCACGCGTGAGGGAGCTGAAGAGGAAGGAATCGGACGAGGGGTGGGAGGTGGCGAGGAGGTGCGCGTCGGGGGTGGCGCCGGCTGCGACGGCGAGGGTTGCCAGCTTGGTGATGAGGGGGAGGGAGCGGCTGTGGCCGGCGACGACGAGGCGCGTGTGGGTTTGCTTTAGAGGGCGGAGGCGTGGGCAGGCGAGAAGGAGCAGAAAATTGCAATTATAGGACAGCAAACAATGCGCTTCGCAATTATAGGACTCCAAATATCGACTTCGTTAAAATAACCCTTGAAACGTTGGCTTCTTGTTTTTCATAACATTGGTGTATTAAGCCTCTTTTCTCATCTAAATACATGTATTTGTTACCTAAAGTGACCCTTTTCCCTTGTATGCAAATGCTTCGTTAAAATGCATGGTTTAAGCCAGCCCACGTCCTTTTAATCTCACAAGGGCAAAAGGGTCACTTTGGGTAACAAATACATGTATTTAGATGAGAAAAGAGACTTAATACACCAAATGTCATGAAAAACAAGAAGTCAACGTTTCAAGGGTCATTTTAACGAAGTCGATGTTTAGAGTCCTATAATTGCGAAGCGCATTGTTTTCTGTCCTATAATTGCAATTTTCTCAGAAGGGTGTCGTATTCCGGCGAGCGGTGGTGGGGATTTTGGTGGGAGCTGGTGTGCCGAGATGCACTTCGCTCCTGCTGTTTGAGAACAGTGAAGCTTCCGTTTGTGAATTGGGAGATTGGATCATATACCCTCCCTTTAGTTGGGAAATTAAAGATTTACCCTCCACATCTCAATGACACGTGGAGTCATCATAAGTCACTGACATGTGGCCCAGGAGGGTAAATCCTCAATTTTCATCTAAATGGAGGGTATATGATCAATTTTTTCTTGTGAATTTGTCTTAAATGTTGGTTGCTAATTATATATTGAACTTGTCTTAAATTCTACAAAAAAACCCATCACAACTTGTTTTGTGCTAAATACTATCCACATGTACCACAGAAATGTACTATACACATTTTGTTATTTGTCACAAATGTGGGAATTTTGGTGCCGCTCGGTTGGGCTGAAAAAAGTGACTTATGGTTGAAATTTCACTATAGCTAGCTAAAATTACACTGTACCTGATAGTGGTTTATTTAGCCTAACTAAATTTAGAAAAATTTAAAAATAGAAAAAATAGGTTAGCCCATCACGGACAATGCAAACGAATATGAGAAAAAAACTAAAAAGTCAGAAAAAGACGAAATTTATGAATAGTGAAAAATAAGTCAGAAACCAGAAGCTCAAGCTGAAACGAGCAGGGTTAGCTAAGAAACGAGCGTACCACGAAGGGACCAGTGGCCAAGAAAGCGAGGCATGTAATGATAGTGGCTAAGAAGAAGAATTAAGGCTCTGCTTAAAAGGGTTTTTTTAGTGGCTTATGACTGAAAAGTATTGTAGCTGACAGTGGCTTATTTGACGTAATTAAATTTTAAAAATTTAAAAATAGAAAAAATATGTTAGTCCGTCACGGATAGTATAAACGGATACGGGAAAAAAGAACTGAGAAAAAAGCTCAAAAAACAAAAAAAACTAGAAAAAGACGAAATTGTTGAATGGTAACAAACAAGCCAGAAGCCTAAGCCATTTTGAGCGGGACCTAAACATAAGGCTCATTTGATAAAACTCACCCAAGGTGTGCAACAACAAGTCTTATAATCTAAATATGCAATTCTAAAGACTCATAATGTTATACGGGACAGAATTTGGAGATTTATTTGCACTTTGCTCAAATTAAAAATGACATCACCAGCCTAATAAAACAAAACATAGAGACACCCCGTAAGCAATGGCGAACGGGGGAGGCACCGAGGCACAAGCCTGGCCCCCTATGGATTTGGAGAACCCATAATGCCTCTACCTGCCCCCCTATGGATTTGGAGAACGGTACCAATTACCATATAATGACTTTGTAAACTACTATCTTTGTTATTTTTTACTTGACATTTCAGAATTCATGCCGTTAAACTACCACAAGTATATTTCAAATCATCTATATTGGATATATGAAAACTATAATATTAGATTCATTGCTAAAAGTATGTTTTATAATATTACAATTTTATTAGTATATAATAATATAAAGATATAACAAATAATGATTAAAATCGTATCTTAAAGATCGTAAAAAATAAAAAACGTTAGATAAAAAGAACAAGGTGAGTAATATGTACACAATAGTGTAAGATCGAACACGGCTATCAAAGAGAGTGAATGATTGTAGTTGTTATTCGGAACTCAAAAGTAATCTTACCAGATGTAGATTTTGACCGCTCAGCTGTCGAAAACTCTTACCAGTCGTAAACTTTGACCACTTCTGTGCTTATAAACTACGACCGCTTCACACTTTGATCTTCAACCAGTTATCACTCATAAAGTCATAAGCTTCGACCGCTTTGCATGTACTCGAACTTCGACCGATTTGCATGTACTTGAAATTTGACCGATTTGTTGCACCGACTCGTAAGCTTCGACTAGGGCTGTAAACGAGCCGAGCTCGAGCGAGCTTGGCCTTCCAGGCTCGAGCTCGATAGAAGATCGAGCCGAGCTCGAGTTGGGGTTCGAGCCTGAACCTGGGCTCGAGCTCGGCTCGGCCTAAGCTCGAGTAGGCTCGAGCTCGGCTCGTTGAAGCTCGATAACAATTAAAATAATTTATTATGCATTATTTTTCAATAATAAGAAAATTTTAAGTTCGAGCTCGGCTCTGGTAAGCTCAATAACAGTCAAAATAATTCAAATACGCACTAATTTTCAATAATAAGACAAGGTCGAGCTCGAGTTCGGCTCGAGTAAGCTCGGTAAGAATTAATATGTATTACTATTTAAGCTCGAATCGGGGCTCGCGAACTATTCGAGCTCGGCTCGGTGAAGCTCGCGAGCTCGAGATCAAGCTCGAGTTCGGCTCGTTTAAAGTTCTAACCGAGCTCGAATCGAGCCTACAACGAGCCGAACTCGAGTAGCTCGCGAGCTTCGAGCTTTTTTTACAGCCCTAGCTTTGACTGCTTTGTACTAAGTTATAACTTCGATTGCTTTGCACTGAGTCGTAACTTCAATTGGTTTGCACGTACTCGAGATCTTTGACACCAGGAGCAAAGCCTCTCAATTACCTACACCTTCAAGGATTTAGCACCTCCGAGTACTCATATTTCCTTTTTTTCTGGTAGCGATTCGACACCTTTGCACTAGTCATAGACTTCCTTCGCTCCTAAGCTTTGACTCCAACAATCACTAGCACCTTCTGCGAATCAAGAACAAGATTGATTCAAAGTGATGTTTATTGCTGGATTTTCGTGGGTTTACAAAGTGCCCTCAAAAGCACCCCTAAAAGTCTAGCCAAACTAAAGTCTCCTCAATACTTCTCTAAAAACCCATACAATTGCTATGCCCCTACAGCTCTATTTATATCTTCTGACACCTCTCCCCGAATGGATCATGACTTTGAGTCCTAATCCGACTCCAAGTCTCTTATAAAACATTCTCCTCTTTCTTAGGATACAGATTTCATACTATGGACTTTACAATTTACAACTTTTAGAAACAAACTCTTCCCTTCGAACTTTTCAACTTCTCACCCATCGAAGCCTCCAGGACCGCACCTCCCGTAGCTCCTTCATGCATTATCCGCATTTGATCTCCACGTACTCAAGCATAAGCACGACCATCTCATGACATTCTCGACCGTTTGAACCTCGGCTCTTTTATCCTAGTCTCAGTCCATCTCGTTATCGACCATGATCGCCTCCATACTCAACCTGCACATCCAAGACTAAAGAACATTTTTTCGATATGAGTTCTCTTTAACTTGACCAACATCAGTCCACACATGCATAACACAACATGATTCACCCATAAACACAAACCAATTCATCCAGACCGCTGGCCGATCGGACCGCCCTTGACATGGTGGTTAGACTGTAATACCTGAATACTTCATCACTTTTCAGTTTTTTGTAAAAGTACATCGGCCGAAACTTTCACAAACGTAAATTCCAATTCAACCTATGTCAATTATTCATCATTACCATAGTCACCATCTATCCACATGTTCTAACAAATAGCCCAATTAACTTTGATGGCAATAAACAATAATAGGGCATCTATGCCTATTAAAGTTTTTAGACCCAAAAATGACTTACTCAACTACATTCTTATGTTTTATTTTTAGTTGAAGGAGGACAACCTGATTCCTTATCTCTGTAACAGTACGTTTCAATCTACTTGCGTTCTTCTGAACCTTAACTTCCCTTTCCCACGTCTCACGGCAGTATGTCGACAGGCAAACGAGTGAGCTTCGTAGGAATGCGAAGCATGAAGGAAGAGGCCAATGCATCCTGTGGTGTTTGTCCGTGTACACAACGAGCGCCTCATGGTCAGCGTTCAGCACAAAACCTAAGGTAGTGTTTGTGATGATCTTTATTATCCTGTGGTGTTTGTACATGTACACAACGAGCGTGTCTCATGGTCAGGGCCCAGCACAAAACCTAAGGTAGTGTTTATGATGATCCTTATTAGGATATAGCTTATAGATTTTGATTTAAAATTTAAAATTTTAGTTATTTGTAATAGAGAGTACGAAGAGAGATGCTTGTATACTATTTTGATCAATATAAATAAAATTAAAATAATATCTACTATAATTAATTTATAGATTTTATCATAATAAATATTTATATCTAAAAACTAGTTAGAAAGTCAAATCATAAGTTAAAAAACCACTTAAAGATTTTTTTGATAGCAGCACAGTCAAACTAATGTTTTTTTTGTCCCCCCTAGGCTAATTACTAGCTCCGTCCTTGCAGGCCGTAAGGGCGACTTTTCTCTTGGCACCTATGGGCACGTTTGGTTCCCTGCATCCGGTTGAACCAGGTTGGCCGGATGCAGGGTCTCCTTGTTTGGTTGCCTGATCGTTGGGTTCAGCCTGGTTCTGCTCATGCAAGATTCCCCCTGCAGCCAGGCTCTGAAGAAACGTGGAAATCGGGCGTTTCTGGGGAGCCAGACTCGCGGGATGCAGGTGATTAGTCAGCTGATGATGTTATTAGTGTAGATTAGTAAATATCAGGTATTATTAACGTGTTTTGAAGAAGTTTAAGATATAATAAGATACGAGCATCTCATATAACATATCTTCATAATCATAATCATAATCTTATATTATTTTTTATCTCATGCAACATATCTTCGTACAGGCAACCAAACAATATCTCTTCTCAGCCAGACTCTACTCGTACGTGAACCAAACACGACACGCTGTATGCGCTCAATCTGTCCCATGAGAACCTGGCTCTTAGATACGAGCCAACTCTACTCGTACGTGAACCAAACAGACCCTATATGACCATGTCGCCCCGAACTAGGATGGAAGGAAATCGTGAACACCAATTGTAGCGCATGGCACTGCCGCGTGCCTAGTACTAGTGTTGTTCCGACCCGCACAGCGCAAAGAGCTGTGGAGCCACCGCCCACAGGAACTGAACCCGGCCGCGCCAACTCAGACGGAGAAGGGGGCAAAACCGGCAGGAGACGAGACACCGCCACCACCCAGCAACCGTCCCCCCCTTGGCCCCACATCACGAGCAGCCTCGTACCACGTTTCTCCTGCGAGACCAGGCGCCCTTCCCAACAGTGTATGGTTTTTAAAAGCCATTTAAAACACACGTTGATTTTTTGTATACTTTTTATATTACCTATAGGTTTGTAACGGTATTTTTATTTTTAATTAAATAATTCGAAAAACAAAACATAAAAGACACATGCAAATATAAGGGAATGTATAATAGGATGATATAAGTTATCTATAAAAAGTACCACATAGAAATTTTGTTGAGGTGGATAAAAGAGAAATATGAGAGAGAAGGAGGTTGATTGTAATTCTATATATGGTCGAAACGTGAGAAAATAGCCTGTTATAGATGGCTTTCGTGCTATTGTATCAATTTTGTTGTGCCATTGCATCAATATTGTCTATAATTTATAAATAATTTATTATAAATAACTTATAAATAATTTATTATAGAAAATATCTTTAGTATTATTTATAGATAATATAAAAAATGCTCTAAGCAGTGTATCCCTCTATATGCTCTAGAGGCTGGAGTGGTCCAAATCCCACGTGGGAGGTGGTTCCGCCTACCCGTTACTGCCCGTAAATGCGGGCACAGGCGTGGTCGCGCGGGGCGGTGGCGCGCTTGATGACGCCATTCAATTGCCCCACGGCTTCCCACCTGCTCCGCCCCTCCTCTTCTTGGCTCCGACGTCACTTCGCCTCCTCCTCCGACTCCGCAGGTCAGCCCCTCCATTTCCTCTGCTCCTCCGTAATTCTTCTGCTTTTCCGCTTCTCTCTGGCGCCAGGTGTTCGTCGTTTTGCCACAACCGCGCCGCCCAGTCGATTTTTGGTTAGCTTCGGCAAATTCCGCGCCGGAGCTGACCCCCGCTCTACTCCTTTGCGCTCTGAGTCGGCGGAGACGGAAGGTGTTCGTTGTTTTGCCTCAACGGGTGTTTCGCGTGTATAGGAAGTAGCAGTAGTTACGGATTCACGGGGTGCCCCTTCGTGCTTCAATTTTGTTGCTTTGATGAGGGATTTGGTGTAGAAGAAGTGGTCGAATTCGAGTAGGATACCTTCCTTGATGTTAATCAGTGGGGCACTTGCGAATTGCGATGGCACTGTGGAGTAGTGGTCCTAGTGGATTCCTAAGCTGCCTTTTGGGTCTCACGATGTTACGTGTGCTCTGCTAGTCTGCTCTGGCTTGTCGTTGACCTGCTTCAATTTGCCTTCTATAGTAGTAGGTACTACATGGGTTTGTTTTAGTTAGTGAACTAGTTATCATTTATCACCTGATCTACTTGCATAATCACTTTGGTAATGCCGCAGTTCGTAGCCACTCTTTTGTGCTTGATCAAATTCATTGTTAAGGTTGTGCTTCATAAGTCAATTTATCGAAGCAGTGATCTACATTGATTAAGACTCACGTGATTGATTTTGTAGAGCTACTACTGCTGACTGTTTTTTATAGTATGCAAAGACAGTTGATTATTCATATTGTGCATGATTATAATTTGAAAATTTGAAGCATTTGGTTAAATTACTATACAATCTGTTGGATTTGTGTTTTCTGATATTTTTATTTTCTTGTTTGTGGTTCAGCTTACAACACCAGACGGAATACTCATACACTCATGGAGGTTGTTCAAGAAGTCCTTAAGCATGGCTCCGCACATGGTGTTCGTGCAGCAGCCATAAGAGCTGACCAAAAGAGTTATAGCCTTGTCCAGCTCATTACATCTGCACTGGATGTCTACAATATTTTGTGCAGCAAAAATGTACGAACGCTCCTTCATTTTAATGTTAATTTTCTCTGCATATTCATTTGAGATTGTCCATTAGGTGATTAGAATATGTCTATCTTGACCTTATTTCTAGGTTCTGAAATGGATGCTTTATTAGTTTTCCCTTTCCCTTTGTTGGTATGCCGTATGCAAAACGGTATAATTTCATGTAATAAAGTTGGGACTGAAGTCCTTCAACTAAGTTCATTAATGCAATAACATGTAAGTACGGACTTTATGATTTAGCTGAACCAGTCCTGGTGTGGTGCGGATGGGAGACTGGGTGCGTACCATTTCATGTTAGTATCTGCTGTGTTTCCCTCCGATTTGGTTCTGAGATCTCAAATAGAGGAGGTCTTCCTTGTATCAAATTAAATTTTGCACCCAAGCAATTAGTTTGTACTGTACTTGTCCTTGCATGTTTGCTAAAAGCCATCACAGTAATTGCACAAGTTTTCAGTAGGATCCTCCCCTACCATTTCCAAAAAGAGAGAGAGAGAGAGACTAAACTACACAAGCTAGTCTTTACAAAATGCAGTACAATCTTTTTACTAGATCTAGTCAAACTCCAGTTATATTAATGAAGGACATATGCTTTCATTTTCATGCTTCCAATTTTACTTCCAAGAACTTCTTTTCGGCTTCTAAAAGCTGCTTTTCAACATTTCTACAGTAACTAGCTTTCAAATGAAGTGTCTTTTCAAGGCGGAGTTTACAAGTTAATTGTAGCACACATTGTAGCGACTTCATTTATATCGGCAAAAACTGCAAGCGAGTTTTTATTACTCTGTACTCTCTTACACAAACAGTTTAAAAGACATAAACTGTAACTAAAAGTCATAAGCCGAAGTAAAAAAGAACATGCCCATATGTTAGTTTACTGGATCCTCCACTTTACTTTGTAGTTTTCTTCCTCAGTCAATTTTGTTGTGGCCAAGTAGTTTGATACATAAGTCAGCTGTAAAGAGCTTTGATAAACACAAACTTAATATTACTTTGTTGATCTGTTCAATGCCTGTTGATGACGCCTTAGCAAAATCACTTATGCTGTTCTTTTAGATGACACAGAACGGAATTAAAGATTCTTCTATCAAAGGAGTAAATGGAACAGGATTCCTTTGTGGAGCTCGTATTGGCATCGTGGCTAAACCTTCTCCTGAATTTGTTGCTGGGGTATTTGGAACCTGGCTTTCTGGTGGAGTTGCAGTACCCCTTGCACTTAGCTATCCAGAAGCCGAACTTTTACATGTCATGAATGACTCGGTTTGTTCCAGACTTATTACACTATTTCGTTTTTGCAATGTATATTACACTATTTCGTTTTTGCAATGTATCAGCTTACATATCAAAGATGTTTATTTTTCTACTGTCATACCATGTATTTCTTTTCACCCTGGTGTTGCAAGCAGGGGCCAAATTTAGAAATAAAAGTTTACAAAGGGTCATGTAGGATGTAGCAAGTGGTGTTTCTTAAATGGGCCACAAGGGGGAAGTCTCGATATCTTCTAGCACATATATATTCAAATTTTGTTGTACAAACACATATGTTTACAGTCTACTATGTACTATGCAATGCGTCTTTTTGTTTCTAACTGCTGCAACTTATAGGACATTTCAATGATTTTAAGCACCAAGGAGCATAATGACATTATGGAGAACATCTCTACCAAATGTTCTGTTCGTTGTTCTCTTCTTCCAGCTGTGACAAGTATACCCCCAAGGATAGATTCCGAAGAACCTTCAAGTAGTGAAGTGACTTCATCAATTTCTAGCTTAATGGCTGAGATTGACAGTTCAAAGAAAATTAAAGGTGAACAGTTTCTGTTTTATATTTGATTTCTGCTGTTGCTTATACTGTACTTGTATTTTCCACTATTTGTTCTCTTCTATCATGAAAATTTGTTCAATAATCAATAGTAATCCCAGATATTTTGTGGCTAGCTCCTATTAACCTAATTATGCTAGAGTTTGATTATGCAGAAGATGATCCTGCCCTTATCCTTTACACAAGTGGTACAACTGGTAAACCAAAAGGAGTAGTCCACACTCACAAGGGAATACTTTCTCAGGTGCATTTCTTCATGTTTAAATAGATCTATACCTGTGGTTTACAAACAGTCTAATTGAAGCTAAACAGTTTTGGCTACTTTGTTGTTGCTATATTTATATTTTTGCCACTTATTCATGATTATGTTATCTATTTTTAACTGATCTGAAAGTTTGTATGGTTGGTGTGGCTTCTTTTCAGTTGCTAAATGACCATATTTTGCTGACTTAATATGCATAACATTTTGTTACTGGTTGGGCAGGTTCAAATTCTGACAGAGGCATGGGGATATCGAAGTGAAGATCAATTTCTGCACTGTCTTCCACTGCACCATATCCACAACAAATGCTAATGCTAGATGCTAAGGATTTAACATGATATTCTATACTAATATCTCAAATTACATTTTTTTCAAAGAAATTCCTTTCCCCCTCTATCAATTTTATTCAAGTATTCAGCTATATGGATACATCTTTGGATGATATCTTCTCCTTTTCTTTCTTCTGAAAAATGATTGATATCTTCAGTTCTTCACTCTTCAGTTCAGCTTTCATATTTTATAGTTGTTATGGTCATTCAGGTTTGAAGTACCATGTATGTGTACTAGGAGTCTAGGATAGTAGTTAGAACTTGATCTAGCATGCAATGTTTAATTTCAACGATGACCACTCTTATAACTTCTTCTAACTATGTTTGGAGGATCCATGCTTTTTTGTCAGTTTTGTTGAATGTCCTTAACTTCAAATTTACATGTGCATGGCCTTTTCAATGCTCTATTTGCCCCCCTCTATTCAGGATCACTGGTAACTACTCTCACTTACTTCTTGTGATCTCTAAAGTGCTTTACTTAGGATATATATAAATTTTCATTTGATCAATAGATACTACGGTTTATTTACTTTAGTTTAGGTGAACCGATCTTCTATAGCTCTTAGGTTTCTTTTCTGGTCATATAATGTGTCCATTTACTTTTGACTTAGGAGATATATACAATGAAAATTATTTCAATAGCACATCTGCAAAGTTTCTTTCATGGTAAGTTGGTAACATATTTTCTCTGTGATGGCAGGTTGAGTTTATGCCGAAATTCAGTGTGAGGGGAGTATGGCAGAGATGGCGTGAATCATATCCCCATGAAGCCAGTAAAAATGATGAGGCCATTACAGTATTTACTGGAGTAAGATTCTATGCCATATATTGATGTTTTTTATATCTGTGTCAAGCTACCATTTGCCCTGAAATTGGTTGAGATGTTAGGGTAATTTGATGCTTCTGGAATGGCAGGTTCCAACTATGTACACACGTCTACTTCAAGGGTATGATAGTATGGATCCTGATCAGCAATGTGCTTCTTCTTACTCTGCAAAGCAGCTGAGGCTAATGGTAAGTTCTCTCTCTCTCTCTCTCTCTCTCTCTCTCTCTGGCATGAACCCTTCAATCCTGCTATTGAATTTGCATGGTCCAACTGGCTCAGTGGCTATGATTGCTCAATCAACCACTAAAATACTTAAGTCAGGACCTCAAGCTTTATAGTACACTTTGTATATCCAATCACCATGAGATCTTTTATTACATGGGCTAAACTATGGTCTCACTGTCTTGAGGCTTCCAACACCGTGAGGACTCAAAAAACAGATGAAGTTTCTTGTATGCATGTCTTTGTGAACTCGCATATGCATGTGTTTCTGTTTTAGGTGCTTTATTTATCTTGCTGGGCTTTGAAGCTAAATGACTTGTTGGTTTGTATTTGATTTTTCCAGCTCTAGGTAATAGATGTTTAGTGGTTTTTGCCTTTAGGCTTTGTTCAGTACTATCATAATTTGGACTGATACAGTGAATTTTTTAAAAGCTATATTATTAATATTCGCTGAATTGCTGTAGATGTGTGGATCATCAGCTCTTCCTTCCCCACTTATGAAACGGTGGGAGGAAGTGACAGGTCACCGTCTTTTGGAACGCTATGGCATGACTGAGGTTAAAAGCATACTCTCCCTTCTTTATTCAATGTGTGCTTACATTTCATAAATAGGAATTTTTTCATGGTTCCTGACTGTTTAATGGTTATAGTTTGTCATGGCACTGTCTAATCCATTGCATGGTGTACGTAAAGAAGGTACAGTCGGTAAACCTCTTCCGCGTGTTGAGGTATGGTGAACAATTCCATGGGAGTTAGGAATATTGTTAAACTGTTCTATTTTGTATTGCTTCATGGCACTTAAGGCATCTTTCTTTCTCAGGCCAAGATCATTGTGGAGGATGGGACTGAAACTACAACTGGTGTTGGTGAGCTCTGTA